>CATIWF010200592.1:0-44020 GCA_949630135.1 Balakata baccata
TTCCTTGAGGCTCTCCAATATGCTGTGGACCTAATTGAATGTATACTTGGTCAATTGGTAGCTAAATAAACTTAAACAAATTGAAGTATGCATTTTAAGGACCACTAACTAGGATTTGGTCTAAAGGCAGTGTGACCTTCCTGTGTTTATTAGCCTATAACTTTTTCTATACTAGTCCAATTTATATGATTTTTATTTCTAATTAAAGCTAACATGTAGAGATACCACATATCTAAATTTCAGACAAATTGGACCATTATGAAATATTTTATGCAATTTATAAACATGTTCTGTTCTCTACCCTATTTTTTACCATAGGTAGTTTTGAGACACCAACTTTGCTTCTTCATATCTTACAACATCTAAGTCATATTTGTATGACACTTTGTATGAACATAGATATGTTAAAATCATGTTGACAACTTTCATCCATTCTGCCTCTAAGGTCCTCATATGGTAGGGTAATTGGGACTGGTCAGAAACAGGGCTGGCATCCTGACCAGTCTGACTTGTGAAGGCTATAACTCAAAACATACATAACATATTGAGGTGACATTTATGCCACAATTTAGCTAAGATATGTACCTATAACTTTCATGTTTTGACCATTTACAGATTATGTCTATAAGGAGCTCAAAATTTGCAAACCACTGTCTAGACCTGCCCAGAACACTAAGCAGGCAGCTTAAATATGAAACAGGCATGACTCTCTTGCCTATAACTCAACATCTGCCCATAATCTGGTCCTGAAATTTGGTATACAACTAGATAACACATATAGCTACAACTTTCATGTTTTGAGATTCCTCAAATAATGACTCTATCATATAGAAACAGAATCAAAATATAAAGTCATTCAGCTAGGTTCCTCAATAGAACCAGTTCTAGTCCGATGCCATATCTTTTTACAGACACCAAATCATGAAAAAATATTTATATATCCATGAACCTAAAACACAAATCTACAACTTTGATGTTTTGTGTTTCTCAAAAATCAGTCTCTATCATGAAGAAAATGGAGCAGCAACTGACTGTTGCCAAAACAGAATTCTAGAAGTGATATAGTCACTTTACTACCTAAACCATGATCTAACATTCAAATTATGATTATCAATAAAGAAAGTGATGAATAACTCACCTGTGACCAATTTTGGTTGAGTTTGAGGAAGAAAGTTGGAAGAAAAATGAAGAAAATAAGAAGAAATGGCAGCTGGATGAAAAAGGGCCAATTCTACCTTTATCCTCCAAAGTTGTCAACTTAGTTTTCTTTTTTTTTTCTTTTTTTTTTTTCTTTTTTTCTGTTATTATTTTTAAATAATTTAAATAAATAATAATTAATTAATTATTGTTATTATTATTTTCTCTACATAATTACAAGTGCTTAGTGCCAAAGTACTATCTAGTCAAATTGTTTACTTTAATTTAACTATGCTAAATTTCCTTTATTTCAAAAGTAATCATTTATTTAATTTCACTTTCAATATCTTATGTCCTTATTTAAATTACAACTAGACATGTACGACTTACTCCTATTGCGATAAACTAACCCGTGTCAAGTCTATCTCGTGAACACGTCTAGCTAAAATCTATATGTATGCATGTGTTTCGTGTGACAGACATTTATAAAATGAATATGTCCAAATGAAATGCATGTAACAATGCATGTATGGACGGTCGAGAATGTTATAATACTTCTTTTATTTAATTATTAGTCCATATATCATCCTCGGATTGTCCGGCTACGAGGTGTGAAGAAGGGCACTCGTGGAACTATAGCCTCCTTAGTCATTATAATCTAAAGTCAACGGTGCTTACATTGGGATTACATCATGCATATCACATAAACAAATGTGGCGAAAATTAAAATTTTGTAATCCCAAACGATGGAACAACCCATGTAGCCTTAGACAATTAACCAACCATAGAAGGTTTAAAGATGATTGCCTTTTCAAAGCTTTTTGTGCTCTGTTTCACCTTACTAAGTCGTTGTAAACCACACTAATCCTTCCTAGGATCACATCTAACAGAAGTCCACATGAAGAATGCGAAGAAGAAAACCTTTTGGTTATGGATTTTCACAATCTCTTATGCTAACAAGAGAAGATGCAAGGGAGGGAGAAGAAGAATGAAACTCTTTTGTTCTTTGAGTTGGGTCAGAAAAGAGACTATTTATAGTCCTTGAGCATTTAGTGTTTGGAACCCTCGCTTAAAGAATCTCAATCAGATCAAGTTTCCTATTATGACGTCAGTCCAGGTTGGGAAACATTTTTTCCGCTAAGGAGATGCCCAAATTGAGCAGTTCCCAGTCATGACATCTCATGTCATGATTGGAAACAAGTGCAATATTGGTCCAAGCTTTTTCTCTCTTCGTTTGGAATCAATCCAATGGCCTATTTTATTTCCTCTGTGTACTTTCAATGCATGTGACCTATTAGGTTTCCGGCTATGTTGGCTACTTAGATCAACACTTGATCTTAAGCAAGTCATGACCAATATCTAGTAACACATCATGACCCCTAATTGACCGAAAAGTCGGTGGTTTGACTATGAACATTTCCATAGACAATTTCGTAATTTGTCCTTTCACCCTCACTATACCCCCACTCGGTTCAGAGCATGGTCTAAGTGTCTGCTCCCACTAGACTGATTATGTCTCATCAAGTCCAAATGATGTTAGTACTTGTCATTGAGACTCATTACTCATAAAGATATGTCTTTGAAGACCTTCAAACAATCCTACTTTGGCCAAAATTTCTCAAGTAATGATCCTGACAAGTGGTTATAGGTATACTCTCCTTCTAAAAGGAGCGGTGAATCCTCTATTGGCTACCCAACTATTTTTGAATACCTAAAGCTGTACCCAATCACCACCCTATAAGCGACCTCTCCCAGAGGCAACAAGGAATGAAGTCAAAGTACAAAATCAATATCCAAGATAACCTTGAGCCCTTCAAGTCCAAGGATATTTACACAATTGTTATGATGATATTATCATTGACATGTGTTTAGAATACCCATATGATAATCTCATACTAGGTCTCCGATGTGCTTGTCTACTCTAGCAAGCATTAAAATGTTAATTCTAAACATTTCATGCTTACAGCTTATGAGAACTACTGCTTGATCCAATCAAGGAACATAACATGTGCTAACCTATCCAGATTAACAATATCCCATCTCATTGATCTTATGGCTAGAGATAGTTTGGATACAAATATAATTGCACATGATAAGAATCTCACATCATGATATCATCATGATTTCCTTCATGCTATGTTTTATATCTAGACTTTCATTAACTTATTTAAGATCCAATCAATTCATACATAAATGAACGTAAATAATGAAAAATGCCTTTATTCATATAAATGAAAAAGTGTATATGTAGTACTAAAGCTTATTGCCTTTAGAACACTTCTCTAACAATCTCCCACTTGCACTAAAGTCAATCGCCTTTATACTTAATACCATAGGTGAGTACATGAGAATCAAATTTTCTTTAGGAAAGTGGCTTTGTTAGTGGATTAACTATATTTTGATCAGTGGGGACTCTTTCTACTTTTACATCACTTTTACCTATGATCTTTGTAATCACATAGTAACGTTTAAGCACATGTTTAGACTTCTGATGAGACCATGGTTCCTTTGCTTATGCAATAACTCTATTATTGTCACAATATAAGGCTATTGGACTAACAATACCGAGCACTCCGAGTTCTTAGATGAATTTCTTTATCTAAACTGCTTCCTTAGCTGCCTCAGAAGCTGCAATATACTCTACTTCAGTCATTGAATCAACAATTGTCTCTTATTTGGAACTCTTCCAACTGACTGCTCCGCCATTTAATGTGAACACATAACTTGATTGGGATTTGGAGTCATCCCTATCAGTTTGGACACTAGCATCTATATACTTGCTTACCTTAAAATTTCCATCTCTATATACTAAGAAACATCTTTATTCCTTCTCAAGTACTTAAGGTGTGACACCCCACTTATATACTAGGAGTAATCCCAATATATAAGCAAAATAGCACAAAAGTAGCTAAATAAACCTGTGCAAATTTAAGTTTTTTTCATATAACAGCTTAGTTCAACATTCATACTCGATTTGACTTTATTTTTTTATATCACATATCACTTGCCACATTTTTTGTATTACCAAAATTAACCCATTTACGACTTACAAGCCTTATACATATTCATATAAGTATCAACTGTATCATATATTTTCTTCATTATGTACAAAACATGTTAACTAGCCCAATGTGCATGGACAAAATTAAAAACAAAAGAGAAGTGTAATAGACCCATAAACCGAGTCTTAATGTCTCCTCTGAAATGGGCTTTAACTCTTCTTTATCAACTTCAAATATATTATTCACAAGCTCTTGAACCTGTATGAGAAAAATCCACGCTAAGCCATTTCTAGCTTATTGGTACATATAAGCATCTAAGTTCTCCTTAGCAATCACACAAGAGCATGACAAACATAACTCATAGTATTATATATATATATATATATATATATATATATAAAAACAAATCAATACATGCATAATTTAGAAAATAACATATCAAGCTTATACAACAACATTCACGTTCCTTTATATCACCATTCCTACACTACTTAAATCACTTAATAAGTCTCCAGACTATATAGGTACAGGGTATGAAGTAGGGGCATTCACAGAGTTTCAGCCACCCTACTCACCATAGTCTCAAGTCAAGGGCACTCGCGAAGCTTTAGCTGCCTTGACTGATCATAGTCACATCATCTAAATACAAGTAGAATTAGGAGTGCTCACAGAGCTTCAGCTATCCTGTCTTTAATCACTTCAATATTGGTACCGTAAACCCCCTTAATGGTGTACTATCTATCCTAAACTGGTTCTCAGGTAGAGAATTGGGTAATTAAAGTCATTAATTATTTATTTCCAACATGTTCGTATTTGCCATAATCAATATACCTTTTACACATGTATCACCAATGCATCCTCATGTTCAAAATCATGTAACCATATGATATTTCATTGTATAAAATCATGAAATAGTTATTGGCATGCTTTAATCATATTTAGGAATTATAAAAACCCATAACATAAGACTATGTCATAGGCATGACACTTTGAGTCATGGGCATGACTCAAGTGGTGACCCTGGTTGTGACCCAAGTGATGAATCCTTTTGCCTCAATTTCACAGGCATGACTCTTATAGTCATGGGTGTGACTCCATAAATCCACAAATTTACAGGTTCTAAACCCATCTTTTAAGACATATATCCCACATATATTAATAACTAACCAAACTCACCCAAATTCCACCATATTTAATAATATTTAAGGGTCATAGGATGCCCAACAACCAATTTAACACATATCACTCATAAATCAAAAATCAACTAACACATTCATAATCATTTAATGCTTTTGTATGCCAACATACTCAAGTCTACTTATCTATGCTCTCTAACATGCCATTACATACTCATAACAACTCATTTTATGTACAACGTGTCATTTCATTGTTGTTCCACATGTCATGTCACACAACCCATCATTTTAACATACCATTTATTCAATTCATAAACACAACATGCGAAATAGGTGAAAAAAATGCATTTATGCAAAAACCTTAAAGGAGCATCACCAAAAATCAAACTAAGGAGCTTGTTCTACCCTCCTTTATTATCACCTTCCTCTTCACCTTGTTTTCCTATAACAACCATAACCAAATATCATTTCTATGTCTATGAAAGGTATACAAAATCATAAATCTAACCCCATGGCTCTTAAACTAAAGTTATTATGCATGATTCTCTCTCTTTATCATGATTTCTTTCTTTTAATAACTTCATAAGACTTACCTCATCAAGAAACCCAACACCCTTTTTCTCACCAAAAACACCAACACATGTTCTTCTTCCAACCATAGCAAACAGATCAACCATCCTCAAATCATCATAAAGAGATGGAGAGAACTTGCTTTCCTCACCTTAAAATAGCAGAAATAAGTATGAACTTGAGGGAAAAACCGAGCCCCCTCTTCTCCTCCAAGCTTCTCCTCTCCACTCCTCTCTTTATGTCTCTAACCTTCAATTCCTTGCTAAATCTCGGTTTTAATATACGTTTTAGTGTCTAAACACTCAAAAACTTATAGAAATATACTATGATATTATCCTTAAGTATGGAGGATTGAGTCTTGGGGTTTATAAGGTGAAAGGACGTTGTAAAATGAAAAATGGCGGTGCAACTCCTTATATAACCGAGGAGCCATGGTCGTGACTTCATATGTCACGGGCGTAACACTCTAATAGTCATTGAATCACCTTAAAAACTTCTAGAATTCTCCACAGATTTCCACTCTGCTCTATAGTAATGGCTATGACTCGTATAGTCACGAGCATGATTGTTTCTCAACTCAACTTTTTACTTTATTTTAACATCTAGCCACATAATGACCCTCACTAGGGTCCAACTGGTATCTGCTTATGACACTCAGAGCATATGATACATCGGGTCTAGTACATATTATAGCATACATGATTGATCTTATAGCCGAATATTATGGGATCAAACTCATGCAAGTCCTCTCACCTTGTGTCTTTGGACATATAGATTTTGAAAGGGTAATTTGGTGAAAAATGATCATTTTCTTTCTCAATTAAATGAAAAAGAATGTACTAAATACACATAAATCTACTATTTGAAAAGATAAAAGGAAAAATTGTTAAAATTGAAAATAGATAAAATGAGAATGAAAACACAGAGGAAATGTTTGTAAAATTAGAAAGTAATTTTACCAAATCCCGTAATTCCCCAAAGAAAATTTTGAAGGCTATGAAGGATATTCGCTCCCCGAGAGACACAGTATTGATGATTTGGCTGTGATTTGTAGAAAGAAGTGAATCTATTTACTCTACAAATAATAAGTATGGTTGAAGTTCAAAGGTATAGTACAACATAAACAAAGAATGGCCACGACGGCAGTAGGGTGGGGCAAAATTTTGGTGAAGACCATTGCGAGAAAGTTTAAATGATTTGAATAGGACAACTAAAAGGTTGATAAGATTGATTTGTAGCGCTTTGTGTAGAGGGTGGATTTTGAAAGCAATGGAAATTGATTGAGAAGAGATTAAGAATATCTAGAAAGAAAGAGACAAGAAAAGAGAAGAAATAAGCAACAATTGTTTTGCATTTTGAGAGTTTTTAGGTTTATAGCTTAAAGAGAAGAAATAAGCAACAATTGTTTTGCATTTTGAGAGTTTTTGGGTCTATAGCTTACTCGCAGTTACTAAAATGTGTTCATCTATTTTTTTTTAATAAATTTCATTTGTGTTAGATATACCTTGTGTTTGTGTAAAATATTTTTCTTTTTTCGAATGTTCACTTGGTTGAAGACTAACATTCTTCTTCTTCTTCTTCTTTGGTGAAAATTTGGGCAATTCAATCAATATATTTTCAAGGTATTCCTAAGATATATCCAAGATACTTTCAAGATATTCCTAAGATATATCCAAAGTATTCCGAAGGTATACACAATATGTTCCCAAGGGATTCTTAAGAAATTCCCATGGTAATTCTAAGGATACTGAATTAAGGTATACTAGATGTATACTGAATGTGCACTTTTAGTATACTTTGGGGTGACTTTTTGAGTTTAATACTTTTGTAATATTTTTTAGGTACTTTTGGTAATGTTGAAAAAAGATTTTCATATTCATTTGCATCACATTACACTCATTTGGCTATATAGACCCTCAGGGTATTGAGCATATCTAGGTGATAGATCGAAGCTTTGACCCTCAAGGAATTGACCTTCGACCCCTAAAGCATGAACTGTAAAGGAATTCTTCTTTAGGGAGTTACCATACCATTCAATCCTAAGAAACTTATTAAGCATTCAATTTCTAGTCTTGTATGGTAATCATGAACATAGAAAACATTTTACAATAGATTGCCATAACACTAAAATTCAGCATTTAGAATTCTGCCAGTGTTACAACTGTGACCCTTTTTGGTATGGCTGTTATCCATTATTGCCCAAACAATCACCAAGAAGGGGGGCATGAATTGGTGGAAAAATAAAAAATTTTGCACACACAAGGAAGCTAAAAGGATAAAAGAGATAGAGACACGAATTTTATGGAGATTCAGGTGTTAACTAACTCTACTCCTTTCCCCAATCTCAATTGGGTATCCACTAATCTAACCACTTAGATTACAAATGGAGTTTTAGCTAGCTCACTCCCAACTAGGTGTTTTAGCTAGCTCACTCCCAACTAGGTGTTTTACCAAGGCTAACACTCAATCCAAATTTCTTTGATGGCTCACACAATAACCAATTTCTTGTAATTTGGTTGACACTACCCAATTACAAGATAACCCAAGTGTTTTAAGCCTAACACTTGAACCCTTACAAAAGCAATTAATTGAAGAAAGATTGAGAAAAAAAATTGCAAGAGTTTTGGCACTTGGAAAGTAGTTAGATATCTTAAATGGCCTTTTGGTAGGGTATTTATATTGATTACCCACCAATTAGCCGTTACAAATTGGCGCCATAACTCTTTCTAATGTTCTCTTACAAGTGCATTTAATGTTGTTTGCAGAGAGGGTTTCCCGGTCGGGAAATGACCTATTTTGACGTGTGGTATCCTCTGGTTGGCTGACCGCTCCAACGGCTAGTTCCTATATGATTTTTCAAGTTGGGACTCCTAGTGTCCAGTCGAGACTTGCCCAACGATGCCATGCTTAGGTCTTAGGTTTGCAAGCTTCAAGTGCTTCCTGGTCGGGACATCAGTCAGTTTGACTTGGTCATTTTGACTTCCAGATGACGTGGCACACTTTGGAGGAGTCTCTTCTTCAACGGTCATGTCCTTTTGAATTTTCCAATCAGACTATAACATATCCCGGTCTAAAAATTGTATGTCCCGGTCAAGACATGGCCTATTACGGTCTGCTTCGGCTTCTTGAACTTTGAAAGAATCAAAAGGCAACATTTCCCTATTTGGAAATAGATTTCCCGGTCTGTACTCCTGTCCTAGTCGAGAGATCAGTCTCCCGGTCGGGTTAAGAAACTTATAACCAAATGTGCTAAAACTTTGAACACTATCAAAACAACACTCAAAAAAGATGTTAGTGACATTTAATTTGATTGTCAAGATCAAAATGAAGAGAATCACCTTAAGGTTAACAATCTCCCCCTTTTTTATTTTGACAATCAAACTAAGCAAAAATAACAAATTGATAGTGCATATTTCAAATTGAAGTACTCAGTAATAAGCATGCAAAGTTTCATATCATTTAAAGATAGAGAACGTATTGAATAACTTAAGTCAAATAAGATTGTTAAAGTCAACATAATTGACTAAGTTATCAATTCAAAAAATAAGATTAATTTTTGCATGTTTTATGTTCTTTCTTCTCCCCTTTTGTCAATATCAAAAAGAATAGATGCATATAAGGCAAAAGGAAGCAATCACCGAGGAGAGTAAGAAATAAACATATTATTGAAAAATAGAAATGTGTTACATAAAAAGAGAATGTGTGATCTAAACATGATATAACCACACATCTAAGTACTTAGCCTAAAAAATGAAAGACAATGTAGAAAAGTAGACTAAGTTATGCATCTCCTTCTTCATCACTTGCCTCCTCTTCCTCTTCACCACCCTCTTCTTCTTTATGAATGCCTTGCTCCCTCTTAAATGGTGGGGCTTGATTAAAGCTATGAGTGCATACATTAAGATTGAATATCCAAATGAAGGTGTTGCATCATATCCCTCATGGTGTTGAAGGATTGCATTTGAAAGACATAAAGACTTTACAAGGTGATTTGTTGTGGTTGAGAAGGTGGTGGTGGTGGAGGCATTTCTGGTGCACTTGACCCTTCTCCTCCTATGGAGAGCCTTGTGTGCTTCCTTATAGCCTCTTGAGTTGCCTTTGGGCTCCATGCTCTCCAGAAGCATAGAAAAAAGTGTCAACCTCTTTGAAGAGCCTTGCAATTGCCTTGCAATTTAGGAGATATTGGATGTTCAGGAAGCTCTCATATTGAGAGCACGATGAAGAGAAAAGAGCATAGTTTTCATCCGTAATGAGATGAAGACATCTTGCAAGATAAGTGATTTGTGCATGAAGAGAGATGGTTCCTTTGGTAGTGGAGGCCATGGATTGAAATTTGTCAAAAAGAAGATGGGCCGTATCAGTAGGTCTTTGTTGAATCATGGCATAAAGATAGAGAAGGTCTTCATGGGTGACTTTCTCGTTACTTTCACTTCTTGCATTGATAGTGAAAGTGATGATACAGTGAAGGATGAAGTGAGAAAGCGTCTTGATGTATTTAACATTGGATTTTTTATCAAGACGGGTTTCAAGGGAGATGCTTTTCCATACATCAAGGGGAGAAAGATGCATAGCTTGAGTATTGATGAGGCCTACCTTTTTAAAGTCAAAAGCATATGCAAGTTGATGCTTTGTCATCTCTTATGGTTGGCCAAAGAGACGAAATTGAATGCCATAATAGCCGAAAAAGTGCTTTGGGTCTTTAATCACTTAAAGAGTGGAGAGGAATTTGATGGTGAGTTCATCATGGCTATCTTCAAGGGGCATGACAAAATTTGTTCACCCCATTTCTTCAAGAGTGCTAATGACTTCATCTTTGACACCCAATTTGTCAAGATCGTCAAGATTGAGGGTGTGGTTTGATATGAACTTCTTGGGGATGATGTTGGCATACTGTTTCTCCTTTTTTGAGAAGGCGTTGAAATATCATTGAAGGAAGAGAGGTTGGAAGAAGAGGCCACTCCTTTGCCTTTGAAGGTTCTTAATTTTGAAGTGCCAGTTTTTTATGCCATTGGAGAGGGTGAGTAGAGAGGGAGTTTGAAGATATTGAGTTTAGAGAGAATATTTGAGAGAGAGAGAGAGTTTTGATGCAAAAATGAGGAAAGAATGAGAATAATGGGGTATTTATAGAGTTTGAAGAGGCATGTTACCATTTGAGGTATTTTAATAGGAGTTATGGCAGATGAATTTGATTGATGGCAGTTACAAAAGGCTGCCATCGAGGCAGTCCCGATCGGGACTAGGGGGTTCCCGACCAGGAACCTTCCAACAGTAAGAAAAATTTGAATTGTCAGATAGCTTCCTGAGCGTGCACGTTTAAAGGGGTGTAACGGTTAGATTATTTTCAAATGTCCCAACCGGTAAATGGGCTTTTCCGAGCGGGAAATGATGAATTACAACGATCAATTCGATGACCAAGAAGTCGCAAGTGAGCAGGATATCGTTCCCGAACAGGAAATTTATTTCCCGAGTGGGAGTTACAAGTACTTAGAGGATTAGAGGAAAGAAAGGAAATATGACTAAAGTACCCTAGTGTGGCATATCGTAAGTTATGATCATGAATGATTTTTGATAATAAGAGTCTCTTAGCCCACTAAATTTAACTTCAATAGACTTAAAATATCAACTTGTGTATGCAAAAGTTCATGAATCAAACAAGAAGCATAACATCCACATCAATCAATTGAAGAGCATATAATTCATATAAACATGTTTATGCATGTAAAAGCGTGATTTAAAGTTTTCTAAAAACAATGTGCTCCCATCAATCATACCAAGCTCTCTTTTATAAAGCAAAACCTTTCATCATTTATGAGCTTGGTAAAAATATCCGCCAGTTGGTTGTTATTGTCAATAAAATCTAACACCATATCACCATTTTGGACATGATCTATTAAAAAATGATGTCTTATATCAATATGTTTACTCCTAGAATGTAGAATGGGATTCTTTGAGAGATTTATTGCACTAGTGTTATCACATTTGATGGGAATGTGATCAATCACTTGACCATAATCCTTGAGTTGTTGTTTCATCCAAAGAACTTAAGTGCAACAACAACCCGCCACCACATATTCCGCTACGTCAGTAGATAAGGCAACCAAAACTTATTTCTTGCTATACCAAGAAACTAAACATTCACTAATAAAGTGATAAGTTTTGGAAGTGCTTTTTCTATCCAAAAGACTACAGGCGTAGTTGGCATTCGAAAAACCAATGATATGAAATGACATATTCCTAGTATACCATAGGCCTAAATGCATAATGCCATGAAGATATTTTAAAATTCTTTTTACCGCATTCAAATGTGATTCTAAAAACATGATTAAAATCTAGCACACAAGCATACACTATACATAATATCGAGTCTAGAGGCGGTTAAATTTTGAAGTAAGCCGATCATACCTCTATAAAGTTTTTCATCAATAACTTTACATTTTTCATCTTTGTCTAATTTTGTTGATGTACCAAATGGAGTCTTGGCATTCTTGCACTCATCCATCCTAAACTTTTTGATCAATTCCTTAGTGTACTTAGATCGGTTGATGAAGATACCATCCTTGCTTTGCTTAATTTGGAGTCCAAGAAGAATTTAAGCTCACCTATCATGCTCATTTCAAATTCTCTAATCATATACTTAGCAAATTTTTAGCAAAGATCTTCATTAGTAGACCCAGAGATAATGTCATCAACATAAATTTGAACAATAAGAGTGTCATGCTTATGTTTTTTAATAAAAAGATTTGTATCAACATGCCCTTTTGAGAATCCATTATTTATAAGAAATGCACTAAGTCTTTCATACCAAGCTCTAACGGCTTGCTTTAATCCATATAAATCCATAATGAGTTTATAAACATGGTTTGGAAAAGCATAATCTTTAAAATCGAGAGGTTGCTCAACATAGACTTCCTCCGATATAAAACCATTTACAAAATCACTTTTTACATCCATTTGAAAAAGCTTGAAATTCATGTGATATGCATGTGCTAATGAAATACGAATTGCTTCTAATCTTGCTATGGGGGCAAATGTTTCATCATAATCAATGCCTTCATCTTGGTTATACCCTTTGGCAATCAATCTAGCCTTGTTTCTTGTTATGGTACCATGCTTATCTAGTTTGTTCCTACAGACCCACTTATTACCAATAATTGGATAGTCCTTTGGTCTTGGAACCGAGGGCCAAACCTTATTCCTCTCAAATTGATTGAGTTCAACTTGCATAGCAATCACCCAATCTCATCATCCAAAGCTTTATCAATTGACTTTGGTTCAATTTGAGATACACAAGCAAGATTAGAATCAGGAAATTTGGTACGAGTACTTACACCTTTTGTAGGATCACCAATGATTTGCTCCTTTAGGTGGTTTCTTACAAACCTCCACTCCTTTGGTAGCTCATTCGTTTATTGCTCTTGAGCTTGGGGTTACTCCTCCTCTTAAAGTTGTTCCTCATCAAGATCATTCTTCTTTGTTGAATCCTCTTGTTCCACTTGGTCAAGATTGAGATTCTCAATGAAACTTACAACATCATCCAAATGAATACTTTTCCCAAGATCAAGTCTATAAGATTCATCAAAATTAACATGCATAGACTCTTCTACAACCAATGTTCTATTATTTAAGACTCTATAAGCTTTGCTAGAGGTGGAGTTGTTATCAGTGGTGTGTATGTTTTAGTGCATTTACTTTCTTTTATATATTAAATAATGTATAATAATGGAAACGTGTATATTTCACGTTTATAATAAATAAAATATTCAAATTGTTGATTAAATTGTGAATGTAGTAGTTACATCATACTATGAAATATACAACTCATTGATTATCCACATATAATTTATTATCAAGTCGTTGATAATAATGAGATAAATATTTCTAGTAAAAGATACTATTAAAAATGTTCATAACCAGAAAATGACAGTGAATTGGACATTCATTGAACCTCTAGATTATCGCATGGTTTATTTTGAGTAGAAATCTCATTTTCTGTTATATAATTATAGTTTAAAATTATAATATAAATTAATATTTGATTATTACTATAGTTTTATTATAGTATATTCAGGTGTTTGGCTACATTTGACTTCAATTTTAATTTTTTTTAACACTTCTTTATGTTCCAATTATTTTACCACATTCATTACGGTTTACAAAATTAAAAGTACCAACATAGATATCTTAACTAATCACCCAAAATCTTCTTTCCAAGATCCATATCTATAACATACAAGGAGAGCATATGTTATACAAATGTCCAAGACCACAATTTAAATTTTTATGCAACAAGTACATGCAAAATTTTACACAAGCATTTCATCGAATAGTTGGACAGTAGTATTTAAAATACAGAAAAAATCATAAACTTAGCAAATTTCTACCAATTCCATCAACAGTCCCTTGCCAACACATCAAAAGAACACAACAATTCTCAAAACTGCAACTAATCTATGCATTTTTTTTTTTTCATATTAAACCCATTTATGCCAAAACTGAAATGAAAAAAAAAAAAAAAAAAACTAACCTGAATAAAGACGGGACTGTTCAAATGGACAAAAAATAGGGACTGCACGAACGGGACTAAGAGCGCTGCGAACGGGACTAGAAACGCTGCGACAACCAAATGCAACATCGTTGGGGGTGGCTAGAGAGAAGAAGTAGGAAAAAAAAAAAAGAGCAATGCAAAGAAAAAGAACTTACCTCACGACGAAACAACAGGTGCAAGGAGATACGAGGTGCGGGAGTTGCGAACGGGAGAAATGCTTTGGACTAGTGGTGGCGTCGAACAAGAGAGGAGATAAAACACTTTAGAAGAAACAATTTCTTTGTGCGGCGCTGAAATGAAGAAATATTATTTTACAGATCAGATGCGTTCGTTTTTAGCAAAATGACGTATCTGAGCTGACTTTGATGAGATTTATTTACAAAAATACTATAATATCGACCTATTTGTTATTTACAAAACATACACATCTAACCTTCACATAAGATATATTTTATACTAGTGCTAGTTTTGTTATTTATGAGATTGATAAGATGTGTAGAAGGTTTTTATGGTCAGGTCATGGTGATAGAAAAAAATATGAGTTTAGTAAACTGGGTTGATGTGTATAAATTGAAAAGTGAGGCAGGTTTAGGTGTGAAAAATTTTAAAGATGTTGCAATTTATAAGAATATTTGGGCACTATAAGTGGTAAGCCTTCCAACTAGGCTACTTAGGTGTCATTAAAACACTTGAAAAAATTAAGTTTTTGAGTCATCATTAAAACTTGTGATTCTAGTTGGGCTTGGCAATGCATTGAAAATTAGAACCATGATGCAGGCTTTGGTTAGTTATAAGATGGGACATGACTCAAATTTTTTCTTTTGGTTTGATTCTTGCGTTAATGAGTCATTAGCGGACAAATTTAATTCCATAAATCTAAAAGCTTCTGGAGTGTCTAATAAAATTACTATTAAAGATTTATTGAGGAATGGAAGATGGAATTTACCAAATCCTTCATGATGACACTTTGGAGGCATGGAACTATATTAGAGATAATTTTGCTGCTATTAATGAGATTAGGGATACTATCCTGTGGGCGGGTTCAAAGAATGGTATGTTCACACTTCTAGCGCTTGAAAGAATATGAGAATTCAGTACCCTAGACTATCCTGCACCGAGTTGATTTGGAATAGGGATTGTGTCCCTAAACAGAATTTTATTCTTTTGCTGATCGTCAAGCATAAGCTTCGAAGCATGAACAAGCTGATGCAGTGGAATATAACATTCGTTAATACGTGTGCCTTTTTGCAATATGCAGGTAGAACAAATTGAACAATTATTTTTTAGTTGCCCTGTATCATGTAGTGTGTGGAATTAGGTTTGTACTGTTTGTACTATTAGCAGGATCAAATATAGATGGAGCAAAGTTGTTAGCTGGTTCAATAGACATTCTCTGTGAAAATCGAAGTTAATAAGTATTCGAAGGATTGCCTTGGCTACCACTGTCTATTACTTGAGGCAAGCAAGGAACATACTTATTTTTTCCAATGAAAGGTTTCTAGAAGAGAAAGTTTTGCAGTTAATTAGTAAAAGTGTTATCATTAGTTAGACATCGGAACTTAAATTGAATTGCAAAATACTAGTTGGCAATTGCACGAGCAATTACATTAATAGAGCAACCAAATAAAATTTTGGGAGTTTGGAAAATTAGAAATAAGAGAGAGAGTTTCAAGTGATTAAAGAATTATTGCGGGTCTCATATATATTATTAAATAATAATTTAAATAAAATTAATAAATAATATTATTTATTGATTTATATATCTAAAATTAATTAATATGTAATTAATGGTCAATATAATTAATTAACTAATTAAAAATAATTAATATAATTAATTTATTGTATAATTATATTTAATAAAATAAATATATTTCTTAATCTAATTATCATAAAATTTAAGTTTATTAATATAAAAATTAAAAATATAATTAATTTGATGAATTCAATTTCATAATATAAAGTATAAAATTAAATTAATATAATTAATTATATGTAATAATATAAATATAATTATTATAAAACTAAAGTTCATTAATTAGAAAAATTAATAATATAATTAGTTTTATTAACTTAATAATAATAATAATAAATTATTAATTTTAATAGTAATTAATTTATAACAATAAAATTCAATTTAACATTTTATTTATTAATATTGAATATAATATATTAAAATATTAATTGGGTCCCACAAATTGAAATTGATGTTAATTATAGGGATACAATATGTTTGAAAGTGTAGATGAAATTTTAATGATATAGTAGCGAAAACCATAGTTTGCAATCACCACCTAATTGCATGGATGGGGATGCTATGATATCTAACTACTATTGTTACTTGCTGATATAGCTAACTATCAATACTAGCTCCCAACAGCTAACTGCCACCGCTGATAGCTGGCCGTAAATGGTGAACCAAAAAGGCCTTATATAAAAGGTAAGGCTTTAAAAAAAACACATTATTGCCGGAATTTTTTTGAATTTATTAGTTTAAGCTGCTTTACTTTCAATTTTGAATTGATTCTGGATTCTTTATAATCTCCTATGATGTTATGGTAATGATGAGAATTAATAGAAGAGGCGCATGGCTATAATTAACTTTTGTTCAATTAAGCAATTCATTTCTTTCTAGTGCATAGCTAAAAATCATGTGTACACATTGTATTTCGTCATATATTATCTTGTAGAGGATTTATGCATGCTATAATCATGTTTTTAAATCATAAAATCACATAAGTTTTGATGCAACATAGCGTCATGGGCGTGACTTTATTGGTCATAGTAGTGACTCTGGTTGTGACACTAGTGGTAAACCATTATGTTTCATTTTTCATCATTAGTCACGGGCATGACTCTAGTTGTGACACTCGTTGTGATGTTGGGTTTTCACCTCATACATAAATTCAAACCTCAATTTCAAACATTACACATATAGGGCTCTAAAGCTAACCAAATGTAGTCATTCCTATCAACATGCAACATTATTTATAAGGCATATACATGCCAACACAATCACATAACCAAAGGAGCGCATTGATTCAATTCTATACACAATTAATCAATCCTACAATTTATCACAAGTGAGGGACTTACCTCTCAATCCATCCTTTCCAAGCACTTTGAGTACCATAGTTGAACTTGTGCCTCCACAAGCTAATTAACTCTCAATATAGGCATCAAGCCTAATATACACACCATATTTGGCTACGAGCTTTTCAATCATCCATCCACATTTCATTACCAATTTCATTAATGGAAATCTCATACATTCATGAATTTATCAATATGATTTACTATATTAACATCTCTAATAACTCATATACCTCTATAGAGGCTCAACAACTTACTCCTTTATCATTAATGGTTCATTACACAATAATTATGCTAACCAATTTAACCAAGAGATTCTTTGACTTAATGAGTCTTGTTTTCCTTTTATATTTCATAATTATTGTTTCTAAGTCACTAATGGCCACATAGGTAAATTCAAGTTCAGAGGGCATTACCATGCCGATACCATATAATCATATTCTTACTATGGTCTTAGCATGCATGGCTTATTATGCCTTACTACATATTCAAGCCTTGATAATGTTTTATTGCTCTCATTCAAAGCCATTCATTGTTCACTAATATTATCTAGCATGCTATTAAGCTCATAAGTCATCCAACATGTTACCAGTTGCTAATAATTTCGGTCTATAATGTCCAAACCATCATTTATTCTTCTAGTTATGATGTCAACTACCATATGTTTTCTCATTATAGGTTTTAGGTGCATTTAGCATACCCCAAAAATGCTATATAATCATACTTTAACTTACATTTCATCCTTTCATAAGTCTTTCATTGCATGTAGGCATAGTGAATCTATTACATAGTCTTATTTGCATCCCAATTATCTATCATTTCTAGTTAACATGCCATTTATCACATTTCCATGTCATTTTAACAAGTTAAAATGCAATGTGTACTTACCTTCTGTGGAGCCAACTAAAAATTCAAGCTTTCAAACTAGCCTAGCCCTTTTTGGTGGTAGCTCCAACTTCTAAGGCATCTCCTAAATATAGACGTAATCATTTCTCATCAACTCAACTCATATACTGTCATATATGGCTACATAAAGCCATATGTCTCAAAACCCTAACTTAAAATCTTCAATCTAGGTTATTTCTTCTTAAATCCTTTTCTAAAACATGTTTAACATCTTAATATAGCTTAAAGGGAGATTTTTCTTTAAGCATACTTAAGGTTCCTTTTCATACAAATCCATTCACAAATGGGTCTTCACCAAATTCGGGTTCTAACAATAAAAATCATAATAAGGAGAGGGAGAAACATATTTTCTTACCTCTTGAAAGCCGAAAACATGGCTAAAATATTATTGAAGAACTCGGGCTCCCTCAAGCTCTAAGCTTCTCTCTCTAGTTCCCTTATCCTTCTTTGGTAAAATCTTGAATCCTTACTCAAATCTTGTTCTTTGACGGTGGATCTTGTGTTTAGAGGCTTAGAAACCTTCAAAATCTTGTGGATGATAAGGTTTTAGAGATTTGGGGGTTAATCTAGAGTTTTGGCTCTTTGGAAGCACGTTTTAAATGAAATAAATAGAGCTCAAACTATTTATAGCAGACCCTTCGCAGCCAGAGTCACGGCCATGACATTAAAAGGCCAAACAGTGCACATTTTGCCAAATCTTCAATAGTCATGACTGTGACACTTTAGTCACTAGTGTGACACCCTTTAAATTTTCATTTCCTTCCCTCTTCAATCCTTTTCAAAGCTAAAGACCCAAATCCAACCCTTTACCCCTCATGTATCTCGTATAAACCCCGAAATGAATGTAGTAAATGTATACATGCTTAGAAACCTCTTAGCATAGGCTTTGACATCTTCACTGTCAACTATTACATTAACTTTATATTGGCTTCATGACCTACGTGTACATAAAAACATGCTAAGTTACACATGGTTTAGTAGAACACATATGCATATCACCAAAACATATAAATCATATCTTTTATAATATATATAATTTGTAATACGATCATAATGCATAATCACAACATTGTCAATACATTCCCTATTCATGCAATTTCTCACAATATTTATAATCATGTTACCTTACATTTCATTTCCTTAACCCATTTAACATATAAATATTCTTTGTATCACACTTTCTAGTCATTAGCCCAAATCTTATTTCTGAACTACCTAGACACGGGGTGTAAAATAAGGGTCCCTATTCACTCTGATCTCCAGTCAAGAGTGCTCCATGAGCCTAAGCCTTATTGACTGATTATGATTTTATATGTATATAATTGAGATCAAGGGCACTCTACGAGCCTAAGCCACTTTGTCCCTAAGAAAACATAAATGATTTGGTACCGTAAACCCCCTTAATGGTACACCATTTATCCTAATTCTAGTTCATAGGTAGAGAAATAGGCATTAATATCAAAGTATCTCTTCATTTTAAACCTCATTATTTTATGTTCCCATCGTAACACATATATCCAATGCATGTTCACATATCACATTTAGGTTCATCCACATGTTTTCATATGATTTAACATCATATTATAGCACTTAGGCATGTTTGGCATGTTTCAGATCCACCAAGCATCGTTTAAACATAGATCGTTATTGCTGTGAATAGTATCTTCACGACCATGAAAGATCATGCTGGGCATGACACTTGGTTGTAAAAGATACTAGACTAAAGTGTCATGGTCATGATAGATTCAACATGATTGTGACGTTGGTTGTGAAAGTGCTTAACTTATTCCTTTGGTTAAATTTTGCTAACATTCCACTTCTAAACACTTCCTAAACATATATAAACAATCATCCATGGTCATGAAATTTATATTATTCATGTTTAACTTATCCTATCTCATAAATCTTTAACAATAGCATTCATTACTCATTAAATGTACCTAACATGCCATTAAGCTATTAGACAATCTAATTCATTACCAAATTATCATAATTAGAATCTATTTTACCCACACCATCATAAGCTTATCAATGGGATCACATACATATATTTACTTATTAAGTGTTTTGGGTGCCTTTAGCACTCTGAATTCATACTTATTTAATCAATTCCAATTCTATTTCCTTTCCTTCCTATAACATTTATAGCCCGTAGGCATGATTAATCTATTGCATATTCCCAATTTCCTCTTAGTTATCAATTATTTCCATTAGCATGTCATATATCCCAATTTCATGTCATTCAACATTATATCATTTCATTTTAGCAATTTAAAATGCACAGGTGTACTTAACTCTTATGGAGCCAACTCAAAATCCAAGTTTTAAGCTTGCCTAATCTTCTTGGTGGTTAATCCCACATGCGAAAGATATCTCCTACATATACCCACAACTATTTCTCATTAACTCAAGCTACATATTAATATCTATAACTATGACAAATTTGTATAATCATAAATCTAATCCCATAATTCCTAACCTAATGTTATTATGCATGTTTTCAATCTAATCTCATGGTATCTCACTTCCAATAACTTTAAAGAACATAATTATACATAAAACCCCAACACCCTTCATTTTTTATAACCCCTCTTACCTAGGTTTTCACTCAAATAATATAATTCATTCATATAACTTCATAATAATAGCAAAGAGATGGATTTTCTAGTATTTTCTTATCTCTTGATGGCAGAAAACATGCATGACCATGCAAGGAACCTGTGGTCACCTTTGCACCAACTTTCTCTCTCATCCAACTCTTCACCAAAGTTGATAATTCCTTCAACTCCTGTTTTAACCTTGGTTTCTCTCTTAGTTTGGTGTTTATTCACTCACAAATCCATGGAGAAACTGTTAAATATGATTCTTGGGTGTGTATAGACGGTCCTTAGGGTTTGAGAGCAGATAAAATGGTGAAAAATGATGATGAGAATGTGGAAACAGGCTTATATACTCGCATTTCATAGTTATGAAGAGTTACTGTAGCAACGACTTAGAAAAATCAATATTTATCCAAAAATTTGACTGTCACGATCATGACACTCCCTTGTCATGGCCGTGACACCTTTATTTTTCACAATCATTCATTTATTTCATCTCTCTTCAAACCGAAGCCGAAAATTGACCAATATACCTTACATATACCTCATGTACACCCTCATATAGCTCCAATATATCTCTCATATATTCTCAAAACCAATTCATCTATACATATACCAAAACCAATTCATCTATACATATACTTTTAATTACCAAAATACCTTTCATATATTATTTGTTCATGTGTTTCAATTATGCCCTCTTTAGCGGGCATTATATGAATCACATTCATTTATTCTTAGTATGCCACATTTACTTTATTACTACTAAGCCCAACCTGTGGGCGTTATAATTATAAAGCTTATATATAGAGAAATTGGGTTTAATTTTAGGCATATATATTAAGATGTTGATTGGTTTTAAGCGGCAATAAATTTCATTTAAGATCACAAGCAAACCCAACTTCTTTAGTGCACGCACATTTATATTCTTTTCTTTAATATTGTTAAGATATTTCACATCGGGTAATTAAAAGATGCAAGTGGTCCTTATAATGCTGCTTCAACATTTCTTTTCATTTGAGTTAGTTTTTAGGGTTAGTTTGGTCTAAGGCCCATTTATTTAATATAGTATCAGAGCAGCCAATTTTGCAATGTTGGGCCACTTGTAAATGTGCCCAATCTTGCAAAATTCATACTACAAGTTTCATGCATATCTTCTATTTGGAAAGGTACTGTGTCAACTATTATGGGGAAGGATGACTTTTCAAAATACATTCACCGTAGTATCCGATTTATATTAGGTAATGGCTGGAGTACTCTTTTCTGGATATATCATTAGCATGGCTCTGCTACATTGGTAGAAACTTTTCTAGATTTATTTGCTATTACGGTTGTGTCGTTTGCTTTCATCCATCATATGGGATATAAGGTAAATGAGGTTTGGTGCTAGGACTTTAAATGGACACGTCAACTATTAATGCATGAGCTCCAAAGAACCAATGTATGATGGCTTCACTTGGTAATTTCTCTATTGTGGATGAAGAAGGTTGTTTAGACCAAGTTGTATGGATTCATGATAAAACAAGTCAATAAATTTCTTCGGATGGACAAAGTCTAGACCAATACCTGCTAAAATTGAGCTCTTCATATGGACAATATTCATTAGTAAATTAGCAACTCAAGACTTGCTTTTTGATAGAGGTATGTGCTCCATTTCTTCTAATCATTGCTTGCTTTATGGAAAATTTGGTGAGAGTAAAGAACATGTGTTGTTACATTGCCCTTATGCTTTGAAAATATGGTGCCACTTCTTGAAATGATAGGGAATCCTGATAGTTATACTTGTAAACTTAACTAATTTTTACTATGTTTGGGAGGGATATGTTTCGGGAAAGCTTCAAAAAGATTTTTGGTATACTTTGTTTTTTGCTATAGCTTGGTCATTATGGTTGAGAAGGAATAAAAAGTGCTTCAAGGGTGCCATTGAAAATCTCCAAACAACAGCTCACTTGATACATTTTCGTACTTGGTTGTGTTTTACATCATCCCACTCAACATTTCTCTACAACATGATTATTCTCATTATGTCACCAGATGGAGTGAAGTTTTGGAGTATCAAGAAACAAAATGATCGACTGAGACGACGGTTTAGTTTTTATCTATATGGGTTTTGGAATATGAAGTTTCAGTGCAACTATTTTGTACTATTTTTCTTTTGCTCTTCTTTCTATTGTACAACTCTTGTATTGGTCTCTTTCTTTTCTTATAGGCTGTAAGTAAGAGTTTTATATCTTGCTCGTGCGGCTATGCTTAGTTCTAGGGAGAGATTTTTTTATCACCTTAGTTTATGATGAATGTGGTTTTTTCTCTCATAGTTTAATAAAAATTGAGAAATTATTTGTAAAAAAAAGTGCTCCTTACAATGCATTAGACATATCTCCTATTTTAAGCTAACTTTTAAGATAAATTTGGCCCAAAGCCAATTTATCTAACAAATATATTATGAGCTAATTGTATAAATGGTACTAAACATTATCACTTTATTATAATTTGGTACCAAATCTTTTAATTGTTACAATTTGGTACTAAAATTTTAATAAATATTATAATTTGGTACCCAAGTCAAAATTCTAGTAAAAAAAAAATGATGTGACATAGTTGATCAGCTGACACGGTATGCCAACAGGCTGACACATCATCTTGTTTGATAGAAATTTTGATTTAGGTACCAAATTGTAATATTTCAGAAAATTTTGGTGCTAAATTGCAACAATTAAAAGATTTGGTATTAAATTATAATAAAGTGATAATGTTTGGTATCATTTGTGCATTTATCAAACACGTTGTCTTTCTTGATTGCTTGTGTATTTTGTACTTATTCCAATTTCTTATATATGACCCATAAAATTTAATTAATTATTAATAATGTTGTATATTTTCTTAATTTTATTGCTAAAATAACGCTTTATCAATTTCTAATACTGTTGGTTCAATTATCTATGTGAGAAGTCAATGGTTAACTACGAATAATTTGTTTTTAATTATAATTATCAATTCAAATTATCAATTTAATCTTATTAAAAGATAAATTTTTTATTCAAGCATTGCATTTCTAATTAAATTTGCTACCACAATATGCTCAACAAGACCATTATCTGTAGCAAATTAAGATGGCTATGGCCCTCTCTTCCCACCCCATGAAAATTGAATGGACAATTTTTCACCAAGTTTCTCCGAAGTACTTGAATTTTCTTCTATGCAACTTGAGACGAATAGTACATTAAGATAACATCATCACCATCAATTCCATCCATCCTCAAAGGAAACAAGCTAATACTATATGTTATCACTTTCATGCACTTACTAAAGACTATCTAGGGCTTAGTAATGGGACCATATCTCCATATTGAATTGATAATTTAGGCCACCACCATGAACAACTTGCTTTAACTTGTTTGCAATTTGAGGAACGCATTTCCTATTAGGTCCTTCTAATTTGTTTTCTCCATCAGTTTTCTTTTCAATTTATGCCCTAAAATCGTACTATGTATATTAGCACTATTTGCCTTCTTTTGATTAGCTATTTATCTAGAAAAAAAATAGATGAAACAATCCCACTTGTAAAATAAAATAATTTCATTGGCTATCTCGTTATTGTCAAAGCTAATTAATCAACTTGGTACGAAAGTAACAATTCAACAAGGGGCAATTATGGCTTCTTAGTAATAGTTATATGGATTCCATAATTGCATGATGAACAGCAATAAAGGATTTATTTTTAAAAAAAATTAAATATTCATGATGTTTGATATATACTACTAGTACTTCTTGAGATTTTAAAATTATATATGATTTTGCCATCTATTTTACTATATTTTACTAATATGTTATTCCGCTAAATTTTATTAGAAAGACATTATATTATGGTAAAATGACAAATATAAAATTACTATTGAGCCCTCTGAAATTTAACCTATTATACTAGATCCCTGTATGTTTGATATATTAGACTAGTAGGGTTAATTGCATCAACGGTCAAAAGAACTTTCTATTACTTACCACAAAATCACTAAACTTTTTTTGTCACACAAATCACTAAATTTTATTTTAGTTTCACAACAATCATTTTAAGTTAGTTGGCAATTGGAATGCTGAGATGGTGCATGACATGACTACCCGAATCATCCAACATCAACCACCATGTCAATTATAATGACATATTAGCTGTCACATCGAAGCTACGTCAACAAAAAAGTCACGTCATAAGTCTCATAGATGACATGTCAACAACTTCAAAAAAATTATACCATATCAACTGCTATGTGGCAGTCCCAACAAGAGAATAATGACACTTCATGATTAATTTCACTAATAGTCATTAAACTTTACTTTAATTGCCATAAAATTACTGAACTTTTTAGAGTAAAAAATTAAAATTTTTTATTTTTCATACATATTGGAAACTTTTGTCTACACATTAAAGCATCAAAGAAGTGTTTATGCCTAATAGGCTCATATGGAACAAAAAGACCTTTGCGTTTGTCATGCTACAATTTATCCAATACTGCCCAATTGTTCTTCATTTTATCAACACTGTGTCTATTGGTGATCAAAACCTCATTGGCAAGGTCTCTTTTTACAATAATCCTCTCGGTGCTAATTCGCCCCCTTCTCGCTCTTATAGGTTATCTTTGTGGAGGAAACCAGTTAAGAATATTATCTAATTGCCACTATTGGCATATCATACTAAGGATCATTGATCCTATATTGAAGTTGCTACTAGGAAGTCTGACTTTGATAATCTACCGGTGACTAATTCTATTGATGGGCAATTTATGGGGGCCATAATAACTAAGGAATGGATTGATTGCTCAACCATTGGTATCATTCGTGATGTCAAATGGAACTTCTTTATTCAATATTCACTCTAAAATGCTAGTTTCAATCATGTTAAAGCAACACCCATGGAGGGATCCTTAATCCTCCCTACGTTTGATAGTTCAGATATGCTTGCTGCTTACTTAGATAATGCAAAACCTTTTCTGGGAAAGTTGTTCTCATCAATCAATCGTTATGGTCCAAAATTGTCTCCGATGAGATCTTATATATGGCTTAGATGTCATGGTATCCAATGCATTTATGGTCTATGGAGTTTTTTGAATGGTTTGCTAAGTTTTATAGAGATTACATAGCTATAGATCCATACACCTACAACAAACTTCATTTTGGCGCAATAAGAATTTTGATAAGCAATACCTATTTTGCTATAATTAGTGGCTCCAAAGTTATTTCTTTTGAGGATTTGAAATACAATATCATGTTTTAGGAGGATTACAGTAGAGCTTTCTTTGATCAAAATTGTTCCACCAACGTGTTAAGATCTTTTGACTCTTCTTCTAGTAAAAACTCTAGTTCTAATGAGGATTTAAAGAATGAGAATTTTTCTAGTGAAGATGCTATGATTGCTATCTCTTATAGGGGTAATGTGGAGGATGAAGATTCTTTTTCAAAAAATTTCAAATCTGCAGATCTTAGGAAATCAGCTAATGAAGATTTAGTGCCTAATTTATCTCCTAAATTTTTTGCATCATCAAAGGATGAGAAGCCTTTTTCGAATTTGAACATTGATAATGGGAGAATTATTGAAGAATCTATCTTTGGCAATTTATTCGAATTATGGCGAGTCAAGCTCAACCATTTTTGTTCAACCCTTTATTGAGCCTCAAAGCCCTATATATAACCCAACTCTTCAACTTCAACCTCTAATCATGCCATTTTCACTCATACACCCATTCCAACTACCCTTGTCTCGCCAAAAGCCTAAAACCTGCCTGAATCTATCTTAGTGCCTAATATTTAGCCCAACCCCTTTGATCAATATACATCACCTATCCAATGTCCATCAATAGCTTCCCATATGCCCAACTATGAGCCTGACCCACTTGATCACTTTTCAACATCATCTCACTTATAACCCAATCCATATGTTCTCTTTTCTTCAACATCTAATTTAAACCTAACCCCAACAGTTCAAGCCCCAACTACTGAAGATTCTTTGCTTTGCTCTAAACCTCATTAATGTTATCCCAAGCCATCTTTCAAGAGCCTTGATTCTTTAACCCAAGTTTCTTCATATCTTCCTCGTAAAATTAAAGGCAAAGCTTTCCCCGTAAAATTAAAGGCAAAGGAGCTCTTCCCTCTAATATTCTTTAGTGTCCAAGAGATAGTGACATCGACATAAACAATAAGAAATTTTTCAAAAATAAGCTAGTTGATTTTGTTGCATAGGCCAATCAGACTTTGGACATAAGTAAGTTGGGATTTTAGTTTAAAGTTAATGATGCTATAGTGGCTGGTTTTATTCTTGATGAAATTTCCTATGATGCCCAATAGAGGGAGTCCATAAAGTAGTGATTTTTTTCTGCTTTCTCAACTTTTTGATTCCAATGGTTAGTTAAGAACCTTATATCATCATTCTAAGCATAATTAGGTCATCTCAAGTCTATCAAAATAATTTTGGCACAAGCTAAAATCATCAAGACAAACGAACCAACACACTAGACACCTAAAATGACTCATTTATTATCTAGAATTAATTTAGAAATTTAAATTCGAGAAAAATAATTTTGGCATGCATTTAACATCAAAATAACACATTAAATATCAAATAAAAATATTATAAGCTATTGGAACTGAAATATACACACACAAAAAATTCAAACAAAACAACCCTGTCAGATGCACTAAAATAGACTCGTTTTGGTGTTTCTCGAGAAAGGCCCGATACAAATTGATCTTTAGTTCCAGAAGCAAATGCAGATCGAGAAAATTATCATTCCGCTCGGGACATCAAAAGCGCGATCAGGACTCTGAAGCATGCTCGCGATTCTTTATTGATTGAACTAGTCGTTATAGAGCCATTGCATAAAGAATCAATCAAAGGCTGCCACATCGAAAGCACCAACGAACACTTGCAAAATCGCGATCACACTTTTACTCTGTCAGAAATCTTTTAATCATTCATCTTTAGAATGTTAGAAATATGTTTAGCACCATATATAATGACTAATTGAAAGGTAAACATTATAAATAGACCTCCAAAAGGCCTTAGAAGATATGAGCTTAATTTTAAGTGTGCCAAAACTCTTATAATTTTATTTCTCATCTCTTTTGTAAGAAAGGTTTAAGTGTCAACCTTAAACACTTGGGTATAGGTTGTAAGAGTGACCTTAGTGAGAAAAAAAACTCTTGTTTGAGTTGTGTGTGAGCCTTTGAAAAACATAAAAGAATTGGTTATTGTGTGAGCCATTAAAACACAAGGGATTTGGATTCGGTGTGAGCCTTGAGAAAATACTTAGTTGTGGGTGAGTTAGGAAAACTCTCTAATTGTGAGCTAGCTAAGAAACTCTATTGTAATCTCAAGTTGAGATAGTAGAACTCCCAATTCTAATTAGGAGAGGACTAGAGTTTGTTAATACCCAAACCTCTATAAATCCTTGTGTGCAATCTTCTCTTGCTCCTTTACTTTCTATATTTTATTTGCATATTGCTCAAACATTCAAAGAAATTCATTAAGCCAAAAATTTCTATTTGCCACCAATTCTACTCCCCCTTCTTGGTGCACCATCTGTCCAACAATTGGTATCAAAGCTTTGGTCTTTCTAGTACAAGGAAATCCAATTGCTCATATCCGAATATGAGCGTTTCATGATGAAATCGTTTGAGTCTATCACCGACATGACCAACCAGCTCCTTGCTATCATCAACAACTTAAGAAAGGCTAGGAAGCACCTTAAGCTTGAAGACATGAACAAAAAAATTTTGAGAAGTCTTCCCATCAAGGAGTACGGGCCAAGAGTTACCGTCATTGAGAAAGCTAATGAAGATTTAAGTAAAATGTCCACCAATGTGCTCATTGTCAAGCTTTTCACACATGCGATGGCTTTGGCAAATGACATAGAGATAGAGCTTCAAAAGGAGAAGAAGGCTTAGCTTTCAAAGCTTCAACTTCAAAGTCTTATGAAGATGAAAACTCTAGCCAAGAGGAAAGGAGTGAAGAAGATAGTGATGAAGAGATTGCCAATCTAACAAGAAAATTAAAGCTCAAAGAAAAGAAAAGGTATGATAACAACTTTAATCAATCCTCTAAGTATTCAAGGCATAAGAGGAGTTCCTATATGAAGCAAAGAAGGCATTAGACTTCAAGTGATGAAAGCTCTTCAAGTGAAAGAGAGTTTGCTAGCTCTTGCTTCATGGCTCTACAAGAGGACTCAACTGAGGTATGTTCTACATTTCAATCTCACAACAATTTGCTTGTCATGCTTGATGATGATGATCTGATTGAAGTCATGAACCTTGAAATTGAGAAATTTAAAAAGAAAAGCGTTTTTCATAAAAATAAGTATTTAAATTTGAAAAATGAATTTGATGAGTTACAAAAGATTGTTTCAGAGCTTAAAACATCTAATGAATCTCTTAGAAAATCATTGAATGATCTTTTATCAAAACGTTCAACCTCTTCTTTGCTTAAAGAAAATAATATTTTATAAAGTGAGGTTGAAGAGCTTAGAAACTCAATTTTAAATTTGACAAGGGGGAAGGAAAATTTGGATACACTTATTGTATCTCAAAGACCTCCTTTAGTGAAACATGGTCTATGCTTCAATAAAGCTTCAACATCATCATCTCCACCAAGCTCAAAATTTGTTAAGGCTAGCACACCACAAACATTATCCATTAAGATAATTGGCTCTAAAGCCAAAGGCAAAGCACACACCAAATCCACTACTCAAAAGAAGAATAGTAAAAGCTCATATGATCCAAGAAGGAAACCTTAAAAGACCAATCATGCCTTTTTGTACAAAAGGCATGCACGTAAGTTTACACATACCACACAACATTATGCTTGCTCACATTCACATTCTTTTCTTGTTGTATACCACACAACATTGTGCTTACTCACATTCACATTCTTTTCATATATGAAACCTAAATCCCATGCAAAGTGGCAAGAAACATTTAAATCCAAGCAATGTCACTATTGTATGAGATTTGGGCACATAAATAAGCATTGTTTTATAAGGAAGGCTCATTAGGAACCTTCTAGAGCTAACCCCTACGGACCAAATTTAAATGGGTACCAAAAATTATTTGATTCTTTTGTAGGTTGCCCATAAATGGTTAAAGGCACATGCTCAACAAAATGTCTTCTCTCAAGTAATCAACCCCATAAAACTCAAACCTGGCACAAAGAAAATGGGAGCTACTCAAAGATATAATCATATGAGAAAAATTCATTTCATATGAAGAAGTGCCTAAAAATATGTGGAATGGATCTTCAAATCAATAAGTGTTCTTAAAAACTTTGACTCTTATACTCCAAAATGCTTGCTCCTTGCATTTTGATTGATATGTTTGATATATCTGATTATTCTATGTTATATAATCCTATTTGGTACATACCATCCTATTGCAATCATTCACATCTTGTTTTGAAGACATTTTTTATGTGCATGTAATTTGTGATCGAGATTTAGGAATTGTGCTCACGAATTATTTAAAATCCTGCAAAAGTTGTTATAATCACTTTCACTACTGATAGTTTCTCTTTGCCCTCATGATTTTTCAAAAAAATATAGTTGTTGGATGGTTAAGAAAAATTGCGATTGCGAACTATGCAATTCCATAAATTTTTTTACCATTCTTTTTGTATTTATTTCGACATCCAAATGTTTTGTTACTGTTTGAAACACCTTTTCATGTCTATATAAAGGGATTTTTAGTCCATTTACATGATCACACTCATTTCTTTTTGCATACAAATTTTCTCTCTAAAAAATATATCAGTCTATATCTTTTAGTCATCTTTTTCATTCTCCAATAGCTCCCAAAGTAGCAACTCATGCTTCAACCTCTACTACTCAACAACGACCAAGCATGGAGTGGATTATAGCTACCTTATCCTAAGAAGAAAGAGCACGGTATGAAATATTGAAAGAGAAGGATATTCAAGCTAACAAGTTGGTCGTTCTCTCTCCTATAAGAAAAATGAATGTTGATGTACTCTTTGAGGAGACAATTAACAAAGTATGATGGAGTAAATTCATTTGGCCTAGATTGCATGGGTATGATGATTTAACCTTGGAATTTCTTTCTATTCTCTCTATCCACAAACATGCCAATATTGAGCCTAGATATTATGGCATAAAGTTTAGCCTATTTAGTTAAAGGCTACAACTCACAAGGGGAGAATTTGCAAGTATCTTCAAATTCAAGACATAAGGTCTTCTTAATCCCCAGGATATGGCTCAAACATACACAAAATTTTAGCAAGAAATCTCTATTGAGTCTACTCTTGAAAAATCCTCAAATGCCAAACATATAAAATGCTTCCTACATTGGTATTATCATCGATTATTCACCTTCTCCATTCATGCAAAAGGATCGGGCAATGAAAAAATTAGTAAGAAAGACATTCTCTTTGTATATGGCTTGGTATATGGGTTGCCGGTGGAATCTTCTATGCATTTTACAGATCATCTCTACCATATTGCCACTTCAAAGGGAGGTACCATTCTTGTCACTTCTCACATATCCAAAATAGCCAACCATTTCAATCTCCTCACTCCTTTCAATTTAACTAATTATGTAGAGATTGAGGAATATGCTTTAAACTTAATGGATCTTCAATATCTTTTAAGTATAAAGGCTATAAAAAGGGATGGTGATAATTTTGTTTATGCTTTGGGAGATCATGGAATTCAAGCATCATCTTCCTCTCAAAGGAGAAAGAGAGCCAAACTTGTGATTGAAGAACCATCACAAGAGGAACCTCAAGAAGAGCCTAAGGTCGATCCTTCACAAGCCTTACCCCCTCCATCTCAACCACTTCCTATGGAAAGAAAGCTTATGAGGTTGATGAGATATCTTCACATGGATATGAAAGCCCTACAAGCACACTTAGTTATGGATGTGTGCAATGAGGAGTTTGCAAGTGAAAAAAGTGAAGATGAAGATGAGAATGATGATGTCCTTTCTCCATCTTTTAGGCTATTTCTCTAATTTTTAAAGCATTATGCATCAAACATTTCATTTTCAATTTTTCTTGTTTCTTTAAAAATGTTTTAGTACTTATTTGTTTTTCATGTCCCTTATGTTGTATTTAATGTTTAAAATTTATATCTACCTAATATTCTCTTTTTTTATGACCTAAATACTTGATATGATATTATTCTTGCACTAATTCTTTTTGATCTTGTCAAAGGGAGAGAAATATGAGAAAAACATAAGCAAAATGACAAAAAGTCTAAACATATATGTAGTATTTTGAGATAAGTAAAAAGTTTGACTTTTTACACTTTAGTTGACCATATGAATTAGACATGATAACGAAATCATATTAGCTTAAAAAAAATTATATTATCTTGAAACTTGACATAATAATTTTATCATATGTGAATTTCAACTCTGTATTCTTAATTTTGTTATTTTGCTTAGTTCCAGCCAACTTGTTTGTTTCCATTAAAGATCGCAAATTCACACTTGTAGACATGATGTTGATGATTCTAGCAACCTCGATGTAAAAGAGATCATGTTAGAGAATGTACATGAATGCATGATATTAGGTCTTTAATAAAACACATTATGGCTCCCACTATTTTATTGCGAACCCATAGCCCTCACTATGAACTCGAGAGAACTTATTTGGAAGTTCTCCTAGTGGTTCAGTATCCAATTCCAATTTAAGAAAAACCTTGAGTCAGCTCAACAAGCCTTCTTAAATCAAATCAGTAGGTATCTAATCCAAACCAATTGCATCTTTAAATGCAACTACCAAATTGTGCTATCAACTAATTGATGTATGCACAAATCATTAGGCTATCAACTCTTGATACATATACATCTCATGTACATTTACCTAACACCGCATCTAATTTACATTGACCTTGAGTTAGCTCAACAAATGAATGAAATTGGTTTTGACCAACCCTTTAATCATGAAATCATACTTCAATAGTTTGAACATATTCTTATAGAGCGGGCTTGAGTCAGCTCAGTAACCTAGCATCTAAAAGAACTCTGGTTCTCTCCATATTAATGGAAGACGCTAGTCTTAATTATTATTTATTAAAAGATTTTGTTAATAAAGTCTCATCATGTTTATGGCATGCTAAACATACATCCATACATAGACATATATTTAATTGTTACTATAACTATATGGCATGATTATGGACAATCTAACATCAATCTCTCAGCTATAGAAGGATTGACTAGGTCTAACCTAAGTAGATGTATGAAATATAACATATAAAATAGAAATCAAATTTTTATTTCTAAGTCTTCTTGCTTATGGCACTGTCTCTATTGCTTCTTGCTCCTTTTACATCTCTATTCTATCATAATCTTATGTAATCTAATTACATATTTCAAAATAGAAAATCTCAATTTATATTTGAGGGGAGTGAGATGAGAAAAGAATACATAAGAATGAAAAAGAGAGGTGGAGACATGCATGCCCTATTTATCATAAAACAAAATAAATCATGTATGCTCAATCACATTGGGCGTAAGTCCATAATCATCCATCATATCATTCCACTCACCCCTAGCATACATTCTCTAATGCAAAAAAATAAAATTAAATAAGGTAGTAATAATTTTGGATTCCAAATATGAAAGTTGGTTTCTATTCTTGAACCAAAATTGTCTACTTGTATTGTTTCGGTTAATTTAATTTTATATGTTATTTCAATATGGATTTTAATGTTTAATCAAATTAATTAAATTTCATATTTCCATAAATTAATTCAAAATTAATCCACCTTAAAATCAAGTTACTATGATGTCAAAAATTAAACAATTTAATTTTAACATACATATCACTGTTTAGTCATACTAGAATTGTAACTGCATCTATTTCCCAAGTGATAGTTATGTTCCAAGCATGAAATTTCTTTCCCAAGCGGAAGTTTTGAAATTTCATAAAGCCGTTAAGAAGCATGGCATGCTTTGATTGAAGTTCATAAAGCTCGAGCGTGATTTTTCATAGGCGCAATAATGCTTTCACTTTTGCTCTTGTGAAATTTCTATGCACGAGCGTGCATTATAAGCCATTTTGTTTTTTTAATTTTTTCACTAAGTAATTGTTGGCCTATTAACTTGAAACTTTGTATGCTGCAAAAACACACTTAGATAAATATATTGATGACATTTAATTTGATTATTAAGATTAAAATAGAGATCAATTATGCTAAGGTCAACACATCTGAGTGTGATCCTACCCAAGTGCATTAGATATTTGGTATTTGGTTGTGTTTACTTTGGTTTATGCTAAGGTCAACACATCTGACTGTGGTCCTACCCAAGTGCATTAGATATTTGGTATTTGGTTGTGTTCACTTTGGTTTTCTTTTCTTTTACTCTTTTTCTATTGCAAGTTTGACTTCATTTATATTGGTGGAGTGATTCCTGGATTCCATTAGCATCATATCTTATTAATTTTGCATTCCAAGTTTAAGCTTTATCATATTTGAAGGGTGATTGCCAAGCATATCATTAACATTTGCTAAATTAACTAAAAACAATTGTATACTGTGAGCAAAATGGATTATAAACCTTAGCAAAAGGGAGCTTGAAAGGGTATATTATATGAGTAGACTAACACTATTTGCATATGTTATTGATAATTGATTGTACTATTTAGCAAAATTTTTGGACTTAAAGATTGGTGACCGAAAGTTTCAGCAATAAAAAAATTTAGCTATGCTATGAGATAAAGCCGTGATTTGGAGAAAAACTTTATACCAAGGGATAAAAGTGATGGAGCTAAAATATCTAAGTTAAGAAACATAATAAGATAATTGAAACCTTCCATGAGCATAACTATCTTAGACATAAAAAAAACTGATCCATAAATGAAGGAATTACCAAAGATATTCCCCACCACCTAGCAAAGAAGGTCTAAATATGCCAAGCAAATTTGTAGTAGAGAAGAGTATGATTAACCGACTCACCAAAAAAATGACAAGTTAGGCAGAAATTCACCGATATTGAACAAAGGCCGACATTGAACAATATATCTTTGGTTGGTAGTTTGCTGATGAAAGCGTACTATCTGAATAATTCAACCTTTGCAGGGAATAGGTGTAGCCACATCTTAGGAATGGAAGGAGCTGCTACATACTTGTGCTTCATATAAGAACAGTACAGAGAGTTCACAGTGTAATTTCCTCCTTTATTTCTATTCTAGAAAATTTTATCACTTATTGTCTTGGAAATAGAAGTATGGGAGCCAGCATTTAAAAGTAACTCAACTTTGCAACAGTAGCAATGGAGCAAGAGGCTGAGACCACAGCAAATTCGAGCACCACAAATCATCCTTCCAACCACCCATTTCGCTGATAAATTAAAATTGATTGATAGAGAGCTCATAAAGGTCAGGGAACAGAGTGATGAGATTTTCATTCCTAATACATGTGTCGTGCCAAAAAGGAATGGAGTCACCTCTTCCGACCAAGAAAGTCATGTTGTTGTAGTAAAAATAGATAGCTCCTCATTGGATGTGTATGTATTAGTAATACCTTTCCAAACAGCTGAGGAATAGATATTAGATGCAACAAAGTCGACACGAGGAATATGATATTCATGTCGAACAACAACATTCCAAAACTTTTCATATTCTAGATGAAGCTTCCATAACCATTTGAAGAGAAGAGTATAATTGTGAACAAGGATATTACACATGCCTAACCCGCCACAGGCTATTGGTTTAACAAGTTCTTCCCAGTTAACACAGTGCATCTTAGTTGTAGAAACTTGACCACTCTAGAAGAAAGAGCGGAAGTGCTTATTAATAATGTTTGCAACAATGACTGGTATTTTGAATATAGACAGATAATATAGTGGAAGAGATGTAATGCAGGATTTTATGAGGCATAATCTGCCATATTGAAACAGCATTGAATTTACAATTATCAAGTCCAACTATTTAAACTCATTCAATTCTAATATTTGATATTATTGATGAAATTTTAGTCCTTTAAAGAGGAAGCTTTCTCTAATGGTTTTGTTCGTCAAACACCATTCGTTTTGCCTTAGATTTTCTTCATGGTTTAACTATCATAGCAACAATAATATAAAAAGTGACTATATTTAAATAATTTTCGTAATTGATTGGTGTTATCATATAATTCTCAAAATCAACTCACTTGTATAAAATTTCCATGTTTGAATTCCCTTTATCCACTAGTATCACTACAAGGAATAAAGGTTTTTAGTGACCATTTTTAGCTAACGGAAGCATATTTAGTTGCCAAAATATACGCGAGTATCCACATCTTAATCGGGTCGTTAGATGTCAATTTCATATGCTTCTATTAGAAAAAGAAAAAAATTAGTCTTTATAAATATTTTATATTTTTTCCTGGGATATTTCTATCTATTAATGCAGGTAGACGTTCTTTTTTTGTAAATGATGAGATTCCAAATCTCATTCTTTTATAAATGATAGACTTTCAACACGTTGTTTATTTATTTATTTAAATTTTTTTTTTTTTTGGTGTGCATATCATGGGATTGTAACCAATTTTGTGAATGTCAAATACATTGTTGATGTGAACATTTATGATTAATACAAAATCTTTTTATGATTAAATACCTAATTCAAGAAAAGAATATTTTACACCAACGGTACTTGTATAAGTAATGGAATGTTTTACAAGTTATATTATGTTTTATGTTGAAAGATATGAAAATAATAGCTAATAGTGAACACTTCATTTGGTTGCAATTGCATATAAGGACTAAATAGTAAAGGGAGCTTTTGGTCACAACTGATTAGATTTATTTATCCATTGATTTTATCCTAGTGATGAGTCGATAATATATATTAGTGGTCACATTTCATAGTCATATTTATTTTTGTGATTCAGCATTTAATCCTATTAGTAAAGAGATTCACGTCTCTAATAATAGGAGTATTCGTGGTTCAGTTTGATCGGTTCAGGTCAAAAGTTTATAACCAAACCAATAAAGTTGGTTTTCAAACACTTTAATTTTTAATCAAGCCAAACACTATTAAAGATATCCAAACCAATGTTATTTAGATTTGGTTTAGATATTCAGTTTAGTCGGTCTGATAAATAAAAATTAACTTAAAATTATGATCAAATTAAATGATAATATGAAAATTATCTAAAATATAAAGATATAGCACACTACTTTAACTTCTAGAAATTTAAAATATAATATATAGATTAGTAAAGTAATTTTTGCTCAATTATGGAGTTTTAAAACATTCATCAAAATAAACATTTGATCCTAAAAATTCTACAAGTAAAAGAAAATAATTAAATTAGATATTTCTTTTGCAAACATATACATATACTAATCAAGTATATTTATTAGTATATATTGAAATATCTCTCTATAATTAAATATGATATTTCTTTTGCAAATATATTTATTAGTATAAAAGGATACTCTATATTATTGGTTAGGTTCGGTTTTATTCGATTTATATTTTTTAATCCAAAACCAAAATAAATAATCAGCTTATAAAAATTTAAAAACCATAACCATTCATCAAACTACTTAAATCATAATTTTCGATTTTGATTGAAATGGATAAATTCGGTTTTGTTGGTTTGGTTAATTTTTATGTAGCCCTGTCTAATAGTATTGTTAGAAACAAATACAAGAAAATAGGAAAATAGGAGAATTGTTAATTCAATATTCAAAAATAGTAGAAATGGAAAAACCAGAGGCCTGTGTAGCACACAGTTTCCTTAAGATAAATTCGCCTCCTACACAGGTGTTTAGGATAACCAGCGTTTGTCTTCCAGGATACAACAGATTCCAAGTAGTTGTTGAACACACAACACCAACAACTAATTACAGCGAATTTAACTTGTCACACTCTCTATCTCTTGAGAAGAAGAAGCAGAAGCAGAAGAAGATAGAAACACTTCAAGAACAATCAAAGTATTCTCTTCAACAACCCTTTAAAATTCAAGCATAAACCACCTATTTATACTAGATGGAGGAGACAATAGATTAATTGTGATTAATTTCCTTTAAAACCTACCAATAATGTCTTTGTAACTCTCAAATAATGGTTAAATTAATCTTTAAAACATCAAAAATTGACATTCCAAAAGATATGAAACTCAAAAGTTCATTCTGGAACAGAATCCACACGGGCATGTGGATCCACACGCCCGTGTGGATCTGCCTTGCTCTCCTGCAGACACAACGACACGACTGTGTGGATCCACACAGGCATGTTAGTGGCCTAGCCGTGTGGATCCACATGGGCGTGGCAGACTGCTAACCATGTGGATCAACACGGGAGTATTGCCAAATTTTTCAGAAATAAAAAAATTAATTTGAAAAAATTAGACTTATTCAGGACTACGAGATTTTGGGCCGACATTCGTGCACCCACGCATTGGCCCATCCTGACCCATGGATTTGCATCCCCTAAGCCTAGATGCGTGAGAAAGAGTCTTCCATTCTACTTTTCTTACCCATGTAAGAATGCATCTCTATATATAAACACAACTCCAACTTCAATTCTTAGTGATGTGGGACAAACTCCTACTCACTTTTTACCTTTAAATCTCCTTACCAAGGAGTTTGTTTTGATCTTCAATTTCTATTCACACATTTCCATTTTGAGCATATGAATACATTAATTCATAGTCCTCATGTTAAGGAATATATATTCGGGTCTTTCTCTCAAAACCGAATTATAAGACCCACCCGAATAATCCTCTCAAAATAGCTCATAATCACAATTTTTTCCAACAAGTATTTATTAAATCTCAGCACATTGCTTTTGATATAGATAATGGATAATTTTTATAGCGACAAGATTTGTAGTTTTAGTGATCACTGTTTCCTTCCTTAAAAATCTTTTTTTTTTTTTTAAGTGGAATAGTGGTGTGAAAGTGTGTTTTCGTTAGAAACACGCATTTAAATCAAAGAGTTTTACACGCTAATTCCTTAGTAAAATGCATACTCTACCTAATTTTAGAAATCTTTATCCTCATGGCATTACTAAAAGTGCTTCCCTATATGTATAAGCTTCCACTTTTATATATGATTTCCCTTCTAATTAATATTTCTTCCTTAGAACAATGTTAGCAACTTATAATTAATATATGTATTTTCCTTTTTTTTTTTTTTAAAGTCCTGATACATGAACCATATATCATTTGGTCTTCTAGAATGGGAAACATTATTTTTAACTATCTATTATAATCCTCCTGCAAAAGTAAAACTCCCAATCTTTGATAATGAGCATAAAGTATGTATATTCATTTGGATACCTATATGCCCATATCTCACCACCCAAACAGCCATAATCCTATGTTTTTTGTGTTAGAATTTAGAAGCGACTAAGCTTTAATAAGTGTTTGGAATTGTTGTTTAATATTTTAAGGAAAAAAAGAAGCAGATTTAAAATTTTTTTAATTTAATTTTATAATTTTTTTTAATATTTTGGAGAAAAATGTCATTCACCTGCTTCAACTTTCCAAAAACAGTTTTTGAAATAAAAAGACAAATTATTTCTTTTTCTGAAAAAGTATTTTTTCCAAAACGTAATACCACATAGAGTTTTAGTCAAATTATTTTAATGTCATAGCTCCAATTTGCATGGGTATAGTTTTCTGTCTTCAACTTTGACAAAAATTTAATTGGATACCATATATGTTGTGGTTCATATATAATAATTCATATTTTTACCATTAATTAGTGATATAACTCTTTTGCTTGTCTATTCAAAATCTTTTTGTAGATGACTACTAACGTGATGTGAACATTGAGATTAATAAATCTTTAGTGAAATTGACATTAGAGAACAAGCGCAAGTGGTGGCACTTTGCATGAAAAATAATTCATATTAAATATCTTATGGTCCATTTATAATGTGGTTACTCTTTTCTTTCATTATTGATTGATTTTATGCTTAGATTTGAAAGAAATCCAATATATAAGGATAAGATCAATAATTATTTTTTTCTAAACCTATTTTTCTTTTTTCGGTTATTATTATTTATAATTTTTTTTTTTATGTTCATTTCATTAATACTTTATATGAACATTGTCAACTTATATCGGTAATTACAACTTTTTCTATTTTCACAAGAATGAATATGATTATTTGCTTCATATCAAATGATGTGATTAATCAATAAAATAAATACATATTTTATAAAATAAATATAATTATTTACATTGATACAAAATATGAGATAAAATCAAGGATTACTTTAATTACACAATAATCCTACAAAATAATTAACTCTATATAGATCCCATTTGGAGAAAAGACTGTGATGGTTAGGTCAATCACTTGGCAGCAAGATTATGAGAAATTAAGAAATTAATAATATGCAAAGATATCCTGTGCCTTAGGGTCCGTTTGGGATTGAGTTTTGAAAAAGTATTTTTCGGAAAAAAAATTTTGTATTTTTATTTTTTTTAGTTTTGAAAATTATTTTTGGTAAAAGCGGGTATATAAATATTTTTTTCAAAAGCATATTTGGAAAAAACAATTTATAAAAAATTAAAAAAATCAATCGATTACATAAAAAAATATAAAACATATTTTTAAAACACTCAACAACAATCTCAAACATTCTTTTAATATGTTCGTTTAAAATGTATTTATAGGATTGAAAAGTTTCCATTTAGTAATGACTTGATTGATAAGTCTTCAAATTATAATCAGTTTCTAGGAAATATGTATCATGAGAAATTTTTATATAAATTTAATATACTATATTAATTTGTGGATTAAAATCTAATTAAACAGTGACATATTTAATTATTTTATTTCATATTAGTTGATGTGAATACAATAATTATTAATAAATTTATATGCATTTTTTTTTTGTATAATTGAAATAGTATAATAGATTAAGTTTAACAAAATTTCTCGATATATCATAATTAAGACACGATCCCATTTTTAAAGATGAAAATGCATGAACTCCATTATCAAATCGGGCCATGATCTTTTTTAGAAGTCAGTTTCATCTTAATTAATAGGTGAGCCCAAGCCTATATATTTTTAGAAGGCAGTTATCAATTGGCCTCCCCAAAGGTCCGATTTTACCTCAAACGTGAATTGATACTTGGGAATTTTATAAAAAATGGAAAAATAACAAGTAAATATTTACAAGAATACTACGCTTTAAAGTTTTATTCAAAATACTATGCAGCTTAAAAAAATTTTGAACGATACCAACATACTTAAAAATATTATGAAAATGCAGAAAATCAAAATTTATTGAATGTTTAATAAAAATTAAAGTTCCGAAAGGTTTGTCAAAAATTTACTTAAAATTTACTCAAATTATACCCAAAATTTATCCAATGTTTATCAAAAAAATTAATAAAAGTTAAAATTACACAAGATTTAACAAAATTTATTCAAGAATAACTCAAAATTTACTCAAAATTTACCCAATGTTTACCATAACTAAAAAAAATTGAAGTTACAAAAGGTTTATCAAATATTTACTTAAAGTTTACTCAAGTTATATCCAATATTTACTAGAAAATTAATTAAAGTCAAAATTATACAAGGTTTACTCAAGATTTACTTAAGAATTACTCAAATTTTACCTAAGTTTTACAAAAAAATTTACCCAATATTTACCAAAATATTTATCAAATGTTTACTCAAGATTTACAAAAAATATTTACCTAAGATTTACTAAAGTTTACCTAAAATTTACCAAATATCTAGCCAATCAAAATAAAATAACCCTAATTAAGTTAATTAAATACAAGTTACTTATTTCTTTTGATAATTAAGGTTTACTGTTATGGAGCAGCCTATACACCAAGTTTCAAGGATTCAATAAGAGGACCAAGAAGGTAAGGATCAATCTCAAGAGATCTCTAGTCCTTTTAGCGCGCCTCAAGGTCCTATAACCAGGTCTCGATCTAAGAAGTTTCAACAAGCCTTAATCCATCATCTACAAGGCTTAGTGAATTCAGCTAATGAAGGTTTACAAGGACATTAAAACTTTGGAATATGTGCAGCCTAAGTTCAACATTAACTTAATCCAAATCCAAGTTACTAATGGGTTTAATTAAGAATGTAATGGGCCACTTTTGTTATAGGTTAGCCAAATATTTATGGGGAAACTACATTAGTTTGCTGGTCTTAAGTTTAATAATGTTTATTAGGCTTAAATAAGGGGCTGACAGATTTATGTCTTTTAAAAGAGTCCATTAGTTTCCATTTGGGATATAATTGGATTAGTTTCCATTTGGGATATGACTTGATTGGTTTCCATTTGTGTTTAGGCTTTGTTATTTTCCATTTATGTTTAGGCTTTATTAGTTTCCAAAATCATTAAACCCTTGTAAAGGCTATAAATATGCCTTAGACTAGTGGTTGGGAGATTATGAAATTGTTAATCCAAAAAGGTTGTTTTGCTTTTATCTTTGTGTTCTTGTGTAGAATGCATGTTTTAAGGACATTCAAGTAGGTTGATCACCTTCTTGTGGAGTGTTTCGAAATTGGAATTCAGAAGCAAGTTTTCTTTATTCTAATTCTTGATCATCTTATCTAAGTAATCTGACTTCTAGCCTTCTTAGGGGTTGTTACTGAATTAAGTTTTCGGGTTTTCATGTTAATGCTTTGGGGGTTCATATATATATATAAAGGGGTTCTCAAGTTTATTCATGGAGGTTCCATATCATTTGGTATTAGAGCTTTGGCTCAAGATCAAGTTTTATCCTTTATAATTCGCTTTCTTTAATCCTATTTCTTGCGTTCATTTGTCTTGTTCTTGTTTTTTTTCCTTAGGTTAAATCAATTGTTTGCTTTATGAAATTCAAATTTGCAATTGTAGTTGAGATTTTTAAAAAAACGAAGAAAAAAAATATTCAAAAAAAAAAAAGAAGTGAATACAAAGGCAGAATTCAAATTTCTTGAGTGTTTAATTCCCTAATCAGGTCTGATTTGCATATCATTACATCCTTGCTCACTAAGGATTATTGGCAGGTCTGATTTAGGAATTAATTATTAATTTCCTATTTGGTCTCTAATTGCCATATCTATATATATCTTTGTCATATATACATTCATTGTTCATTAAGAAATATTGCTTATTGTGGCAGATTTGGTTTTTCTTCTTAAAAAAAATACCTTCTAAATTTGTTTCTTTCTTATTCAAGGCAAAACTTTGTTTCTTCTCTTATATGTATTTTACATCTATTTGAGTTTCCTAATTTATTATTTCTGATTCGTTATTTTTTTTTTCATTGACCGAATTGCTTCAAGCTTGTTTTTTTTGAATTTCAGTTTGGAATTCTACTTGAATTGCTTCAAATATTTGAATTGTTCTAAAAAGTTTGATTCACCTAAGAACATAAAAGAATTAGCTAGAGTGGTATGAGGAAGCCTTGAGTGACATTTTGTTTCAGTTATACACGAGTGACCACCCCACATCATTTGAGGTGAAACACGTAAGGGAGTGTTTGTGAGGTCCTTGAATTATTTCCTTTTTCTCTTTGTTTTCTAACATTCTTTTGTAGCAATGTCAAAACAAAGTGGAGAAAATGATGCTGGTCATATTGATGAAGCCAGACTGCGTAAGGCTCAACAAGGAGAGTTTGCACATCTTAATAGAAATATGGTGGCTATGAGGGATATATTAGAGCGCATGGAGGCAAGGCTGCAAGCTGTTGAACGAGCCATACCAAATCACAATAGGGGAAATAGGGGAGGTAGAAACTGAATTCCTCAAGCAAATGATGTGGAAGTTGAATACATGGATTACAATGAAGATGATGATAATGATGCTTTTGTTGGAATGGGTGTACCTAGAGGTAGAGGAAGAAGAGGCCGAGGTTTAGGAAGAGGTAGAGGAAGAATGCAAGAAAATCCATTTTATGGTAGAAACCAAGGTAATGATGATTTGGTAGATAGGAATTTGGGCAGCATTAAACTTAAAATACCTCATTTTCAAGGGAAATTAGATCCGGAGGCTTATTTACAATGGGAAAAGAAGGTGGAACTCATATTTGATTGTCATAAATTTAGTGAGGAGAAGAAGGTTAAGCTTG
>CATIWF010200607.1:0-34415 GCA_949630135.1 Balakata baccata
ATCTCAACAGTATCTCCAGTTAAAAAACAGTTAGTTGTTTATACTCAAAGAACAGACAGACGTTGAAATGGACCAAATTATTAGGTTCAATTCATCGAAGCTAAGATCATCAAATTATTAGATTCAATTCATCGAAGCTAAGATCATCAAATTATTAGGTTCAATTCATCGAAGCTAAGATCATCAAATTATTAGGTTCGATTCATCGAAGTTAAGAAAATTCTATAGCATCACTTCTGAAGAGAACACATTTCATATTCTTACCTGAATAATAAAGATGAAAATGAGAACCAACCAAGTTTCACTAAAAATTTATAAAAAAAAAAAAAATTCTTCAAACATTAAGCTGAAGATCCAATAACCCTCTCAATCAAAACTAGGACCAGAACAGAGTAATAGCAGACACACAAAACAGTGTGTATCAAACAAATTGAATAACTCTAAAATAGAAATCCAATCTCCGAGAAAAAATGCCAAGACCAAAACAGAAAGAGAACGTACGTGAGTTGGCCATGGAAATTTCATTGACTTCATTGGGATCAAGCCACACCTTTCCTTTCCCACACTTGAGGACGCTGGCGGCAAGCCGCTTTTGGAGCTTCAGCGAAACCATTTTATCTACTTCCTCCGATCGAAGCTGCAATTCAAAGAAATAAGAGCAAGTTTTCCTAAATTGCTATATATACCACATGATTTCTTCGCATTCACGCCTAGGGTTTTTAGGGAGGGCCCGCTTTAGGCCTGTTTGGGCTTTTATGCTATTCTTAATGGGCCTGAAGAGATATTATCGTCGCCGCATATATGCTGATATGGGCCCTAGGCCCGACTTAGAAGAGAGAGATGAGGGCAAGGAAATTCAATTGCGCAAATTATACCGTGAACCATGTTTCACATTGCAACAAGAACTAAATACGTATAAAAAGTACGGTGACAATTTTGTAAATAAAACAAATTTCTACTGATTTATTTATTGATATATGTTCATTTATTTATTAATAAAAAATTTATTAGTTTATTGATAAATTTTTATTTTATTTTAAAACAAAATTAACATTTATTTTGTATTTTTTTTACTTTTTCATATACTATTTGTCTCGATTTGTTGTTTTTTCAATACGGTGTCTTAATTTTTTTTTGTTACATTTTGAGTTTTTTTTAAGAGAATTCAATAAATTCATACATACAAATAAAAACAACAAAATATCCATTAAACTAAGTATACAGAAAAATAAAATGAATTTGTATTAATATAATAAATAAATATTTATTAATAAACTGATAAATTTTTTTCAATAAATTAGTGAAATTTTAATTCATTTCGAAATGAATATTTTTCAATTTATTCGTAATAAATTTTGTTATTAAACTAATAAATATTTACTTTATTCGTAATGAATTTTTTTTAATAAACTAATGAACCATTTTTAATAAATTAATAAACTTTTAATTCATTCGTAATGAGTCTTTTCAATTTGTTCACAATAAATATTCTCAATAAACTAATGAAACTTTACTTTATTCATAACGAACTTTCAGTTTTATAATTAATGAACCTTTTTCAATAAACTAATGAACTTTTAGTTCATTTGTAATGAACTTTATCAATAAACTAATGAACATTTATTTTATTCGTAATGAACTTTTTTTAATGAACAAATGAACAATTTTCAATAAACTAATGAATCTTTATTTAATAACATAAAAAGAATATTTATAAAAATGTCACCGTATAATTTATAATTGTATAAGTTTGATTTATTAGCAAATTATATTATACACCTAATTGTACATAGCTAGGTGCTCCAATTGAGCTCACACATGCCATTTTTTGATACATTATTCAATAACTATAAATTCATTTTTTCTAATAACGGTAGATTTTTTAATTTAACCGTTGTTTTTTCCAATTTTTTGTTTGGATAGTTTTTTCTATTGTTTTTTTTTTTTGTACTTTTTAGTTTATTGCTCCTAGTTAGCTCATCTTTCCATTTTTATCAAGATTTTTTTACTTATTTTGTTTATATTGTTCAATTTATCTTTCTGTAATTTTTTATTCGATTGTAAATAGATAAATATATTTTATTTGAGAATGCAATTTGTATGAGTTTGATTTGTTAGAATTCACATAATAATCAAACATAGATGAAAAAATAAAATAAAAATTCATGAAAACATATACAATTATAAAATAATGTATCTACAGTTATAATATAATATATCTACAATTATAAAATAATATATTTACAGTCATTAAATAATGAATTTGAATTTGTTAAGCAATAAATAAATATCAATAAAAAGATGAAAGAAATTCGTGAAAACAAATAATAAATTTACAATTATAAAATAATATATCCACAATTATAACATAACGTTTCCACAGTCATTAAATAATAAATTTGAATTTTTTAAGCAAATGATCAAACATAGATAAAAAGATAAAAGAAATTCATGAAAATAAATAATAAATCTACAGTTATAAAATAATAAATCTGAATCTAGTAAGCAAATAATTAAATATACAAGAAAATATGAAAAAAATTCATAAAACAAATAATAAACATACAATTATAAAATAATGTATCTACAGTTATTAAATAATAAATCTGAATCTCGTAAACAAATAATCAAACATAAAAAAAAAATGAAACTAATTCATAAAAATAAATAATAAATTTACAGTTATATATATAATTATTAAATAATAAATATACAATTATTAAAATAATATATATACAGTTATTAAATAATGAATCTATAAAAACGAAAATTAATGATGTTTTCGCATATATGAATAGACTTTTAGAGCATATAGCACTGTCCCACTCAGGTGCTACATGATATAACAATTCAGGGAAACTCTTAATATTAGTGTAATCCAACCTAACAATTTTAATTATTAAGATAATCATGATGAGTATATTAGTTGTTTACTAAATATTAGTTCAAAAGAAAAGAATGGTTACTGAATAACATTATAGTGGTACTTTCTCTAATTATTACTAAATGCATTTTTTTTTTTTTTGTGAAAGAAAATAATGTAATGCATCTAATCCAACGTAACACAACCTAAATGGATATCAAAATTTAATGATCGCATGAAACAACTTAAAAAGTGCAATTGAGTTAAAAGTTAGTAATTGCAAGATAAACAGTCAGTGACTTATTGAACCACAAACACTCGGTGACTTATTGGACCACTCTCAGTGAATGTACCACGCGGCTCTGAAAATAATTATTTCACTATATCAGAGCAATCGAACTCCAATTTTAGCTGTTTCCCCCCATTTTTCTGTTAACTGCAGCCGAAGCAGGTTTTCATTCATCCTTATCAATGCATATCAGTACACATGGCTAACACTAACGTTACATGATTTTGGCGATCCAAACCCGCCGTGTAAAATAACATATTAGAACACCTCTCGAACACAAACGAAGAACAGCCAGCATGCAATCCTCACGTGTTCAAGATACGAAATAAAATTAAAATTTTAAATGCAGTCGATCAGGTGGGAGGAATTCATGTTCAACAATCGTCCTGAACGTACAAATCCTTTTCAATGAATTAAGGAAACCAAAATGGAAGGAGAACATACGAACAAATAAAAGAAAACTGATGCGACATTGTGCAAATATTATAAACTTTCTTCCATGCAAGTCATAAAGTAACATGATCTAAATAATTATAAAAACTAGGGGTTAAAAAAAAAAACGAGGCAATGAAGCTCGACAAAACTATCTGCCACAGTGACGGGATCCCTGGAGCTCTTGGTTTTAATCTCACTTCTTTGGTTTCTTCGCTCCCCTGCAAATAAAGAAATATCAAAACAGTGACACGTTATACAACTTTCTTGCGTTAATCAATAAAAGGCCAAAACTTCTCCATTCTAATTACCCGGTTGGTTGAGATGAAGCAGCAGGTGGAGCAGCTACTGGTTTTTCTCCCCCTGGTCCCTGTACGGAATTTAAAACACAACAATATCAAGAACCCGTGTAACACAGAATATGTTAATGAAACTCGCCAATATCTAGACCATGCATAAATACCTGGGCCAATCGTTCCTCCCTCCTTGCAATTTTTCTCTCCCTGCTTGCCTTGTTCTTTGCTCGCTTGGCCTCAAACTGGTCAGACAGAGTCTTCTCTCTTGCCTTCTCTGCCTTTGACTTGTGAATGCTTTCCATAAGAACTCGTTTGTTCTTGAACACATTACCCTTCACCTTCATGTACATGTCATGATACATGTGCTTGTCAATCTTCTTGGCTTCTCTGTACTTGCGGAGAAGCCTCCTGAGAACACGCATTCTTCTCATCCAGAGGACTTTTGTTGGAAGCCTAGCCTCCCTTGTACCCTTGCGCTTACCTGGAATTAAGCAAAGCAACATTTTTGTGAATAAGAATTTGTCCGCATGAAAACTACAAGTGCAACATGGATTAACCAGAAAATGCACAAAAAATAAATAGGTTTTTTTTTTTTTGGAAAAGTTTACCTAGATACATCTTTGTTTCAATTCATTAATCTAAGATGACATATAATTCAAACGTCCCCAGCCAATGTAAAAAAAAAAAAATGATTCATGTATAAACTGCAACTAACAAAAACTGCTAATTATTTGAACAATGATGTCTACAATCTGCAAAAATACAGTTCAATTCCAAAGAGCTCCTCAAGAGCTTTTAAATAGTTCAAGAAAAGTATACCATATCCAGAGTGGCGTCCTTTCCTCTTGGCCTCCTTCATACGTCGTGCACGGGATCGGGAGTGAATCTTTGTTGGCTTCCTAATGATGAAACCATCCTTGACCAACTTCCTTATGTTCTGGCCTGTATTTTGTAAAGCACATTCATGAGATAAAAAAAACCTCCAAACGTAGCTATTGAGAACCTTTCTTGATTGTACACATGGGTGTGTGTATAAATTCCGACAATTTTCACAATGACAACGCAAAGAGATGTCAGGTAATGTTGATTGCAGCGTATATGCTGCTGCAAAATATTATAGGAAACTCCTTCAATTCAGAAATTAAATAATAATCTCTCATGCCAAAGCTGAAACAACTCCAAAATGAAAGCAATAATAAAAAGCATATGCTTAAATGTATAGCTTGAAGCTGAACTAAATATAGCCAAATGCATCCATTAGAATTTATTAGAGGTGAATAAGTTACTATAAAAAGAAAAAAAAGGAGCAGGATATCTAAATTGAAACTCTAGGAAAAAGACAGACCATTAACTTGTACAAAAGACTATTCCCCCAACACAGATTTTCTAAAACTTCAGTGATTACAATGATAATTACAATCTCAACAGTACCTCCATTTATAACCTCAAGAGATGAAGCTCAGTTATCTGATTCATAGTCAAGGAGCAAGGAAAATATCGATTGAAAGTTCATAATTAGGTTCAATTCATCCAAAAATAGTACGTCTGGAAGAGAACAAAGCTAAGGTCATCAACAGGAAACCTAAGGAAGTTCTCTAGCACCACTCCTTTATGAGAACAAACTTTTCATTCGTCCCTATGCATGCAATTGTACTAAACAGTTCTCAGAAAATTTTCAAACATTAAGCTGAATAACTCAATCCAATAGCTCTCTAGATCAAAACGAGGACCAGATCACAGTAACAGCAGAAACACGAAACACTATGTACAAGAAGGAAGCCGGATTCTATCCCGAAAAATCGAACTAAAAAATTGACATCGATCACCGAGAAAAATGATACGAAAAAACAGAAGAACGTACGAGAGTTGGCCATTGAGATTTCATTAACTTCATTGGGATCAAGCCAGACCTTCCCTTTCCCGCACTTGAGCACGCTGGAGGCGAGCCGCTTTTGGAGCTTCAGCGATACCATTTCCCTCTCCCTCTTCCTCCGCTCCGAGCTGCTATTTCAGAGAGAGGGGAACAGGTGTCCTTAGGTGGCTATATATATCACAAGATTTCTTCGCTTCATCCCTAGGGTTTTCTCGCAGGGCTCGCTTCAGGCTTGTTTGGGCTTTAGGCTATTTTAATGGGCCTCATGAACTATTCAACTCCTTATCCAAACGGGCCTACGTTGGAATTATAGCAGGCCATGGTCACTCATAATATGGGCCTAATGGCCGTACCGGAAGAAGGGAAGAGGTGGTGGAAGAATCAAGAAACTCTTAATCTAGTGCAATTCAAGTTATTTTGCAATTTAATTTAAAAAATTAATTAAGATAGGTATATATCATATGTTCAGTAAACAACTATAAGTGAATTCATATCAAATTATAATGATATTTTATAACAAAACTTAAAAATTCTATTTAATTTCAAATTTAACAATTTCAAGGCAAATACTTTATCAACTTGAATTTTATTTACACCCACTTCTCTATACATATATATAGAGTATGATTTTTGTAAATAATTATTTCACGTTCCAAGTCGCTATTAAGGGTGAAGTAACGCTGTGTTTCTCATCTGTCCATGTAAGCTGTCCAAATTCACTAGTTTGGGCAGTTTCTTTGTTAGGCACTTGATGCTCCTTCATTGTGAATCGGACCACATAGCTTAACTTTTCACCTTTGGATTTGAAGTCCATTCTTTGGGGATTTACGGTTGTAGTCACACCATTCGGACTATTGACTCTCACAGTATAGCTTGATTTTTGGTCGCTAAGGTGGGTTACAGTTCCCTTTACCAGAATCTCCCTCTCTTTGGTTTTGCGTTTAAAAAAAGCCACTGAAATTGCAGGGTAGTTGAGATCCCACGGGTTACTTCGCTGCTTATTGCACTTTACTGATCTACGGGTGATAAGTTTTATATTATCTTGGGGTATTCTTGCAGCACACAAAAAGTCCACGTAATCTTCAGGAGTCAAATCATATACAAGACCAGGATCAATGGCTTTTGAGGGATTCACGTGTCCAGATCCCATATGCCATGCAGTACATCTTTCTTCGCTCGCTTCAAGTGTGATGGGGTTCCCATCTTGATCATTGGTATTCCCAGTGGTCATGATTGCTGCCTTGATCATAGCGGGAGACCAATCTTCGTGTGCTCCTTTGAGCATAGCAGCAACGCCTGAGATGTGTGAACAGGCCATTGATGTGCCAGATATTATATTGAACTCGGGGCGGAGCGAATCTTCATCTAATTTTGTTGGAGACGTTTGGTTAGACTAAGCAGCCAAGATGTTCACACCTGGAGCAATAACATCCGGTTTCATCACATATATAGATTCTAAGTTGGGCCCACGTTTGACCCCAACTTGGATCCCACGAAACACCATCGTAGCCCTTGGATTAGGGGAGGAATCAATGTAATTAAGAAGTTGTTGACGGGCTGTTTCGTTGACAGACAATCCTGGAGAGATTAATGGCCCATGTTCCACGTTGGCAACCACAACGCCGACACCACCAGCGTCTTTAACGTACAGTCCCTTTTCAGCACTTGGTAACTCGCCTTCATCGCACACCACGATCCTGCCACGCACCAGTGCTTCGTTCAGAGATTTCCAATTGCAATAAGAATCATCTCCATACAGTGATGCATTCAGTGCATATATCAACGGCTAATACTGCTTCTCAGAAAAGCCATCACCGGCATAAATAGATAATCCAGTGAAAACAGTTCCATCTTCGAGTAATAAATCAGCGGCGAAATTTCTATCTATTGTAGATGCACCAACAGTGATGATCCATGGTGCTATATGGGAAACAGGGACATAGTTCCTTCCTGAAGTTGATACAATTACCCCCTTCTCGATTGCACCAAAGGCGCCAATGGCAATTGGGTTTTCCACTAATGAAACCTCGACCTAGAGCTATGGAAATAATGTGGACCCCATCTTGAACAGCCGTATCTATGCCAGCAAGAATATCGGAGTCTCCGCAACCGCCATCATCTCCACACACATTGTACACAGCAAGTCTAGCTTTGGGTGCAACACCCACCGCAATGCCTGTAGCATAACCATAAAATGAGACGTTTTCGACCGGTCGCCCAGCGGCGATGGAAGCTGTGTGTGTGCCGTGGTTAACGTAATCTCTAGCAGACTCGTTAATGGTGTCGGCATTGAAGTAATGGGCTCCGATAAGCTTTTTATTGCATAAGTATTTGGTAAAATTCTCGCCTCCTTCGCATTTTCTTTTCCATTGAGGAGGGATAGGGTCCATGCCTTTATCATTAAAATGCCGCCTTTCCGGCATTATGCCGGCGTCAATCATTCCGATGACTACATTGGATCCGTACTCCGATAGATTACGGTTGTTATATGAATATGGGAGTCTGAGAAACTGAGGTGTCCAAGTGGTTTGATGTCGGTGAACTTGTTCAGGAAACAACCGAAGGATTTCAGGGAGTTTTTCGAGTTGTTGAGCTTGGTATGGAGAAAGCTTTGTGGAGAAGCCACTAAAGACTGTCTTGTAAACATGGCGAATTTTCTCTGTGTCGTGATCTGAGGCTGAAGACTGGGGTTCCAGGTTTTGAAGTATAGAGTTATACCATTCCTCTACACCAAGGAATTGAAATGGTTTCAAAGCATTTTTAACAGAACAAATGAAAGTTTTGACATTGTTGGTTTCAGAGGAAGCCAAAAGGGAGAAGAAATGAATGATGAAAACAGTAGGCCAAAACAGACCCATTTGAGAGGAGAAAATTTTAAAGAAAATTCCCAGTAATAATTCCGATAGATGCAGTAATTAAGGTGCAATGCAAGGGAAAGATAAAATTCAAGTGAAGTGAAGCTGTGTATTTATAATGCAAAAAATCCACATGTTCATTAATTGAAGGTGGAGGAGGTTAAACTGCCTCCGCTGACTCAATCCTAAAATGGCGATTAAGTCATTTAATTAGTTGCCTTTCACTTCATGCACGTGCAGTTATAAATCTAATTAATGGAGTATATGCGTTGTCTTTTAATATATTGAGACGGTGGAGATAGTTGAAGGTGGAACTCCACTGTCATGCATGTGCTTATCTTGCTTTGACTTTCAACATCAAGGGGTTTTTACTTTAATGTGTAAAAAGAAATTAGTAAGTATGAATATATAAACAAATATATTTCCCTACATGTGCCGTATTTTGCCATGTGGAAGGGAAAGTGGTTGAAGCACTAAAATCGCCGCCCAATCTAGTAATTTGTGTTGCATAATAATAGTGCTAATTAAATTAGCGATTATACAATAGAAAAATATACATATAGCATAATACGATATACAGTTATGGAGCAAGTAAAAATTGTACTAAAATCAGTGATTTTAGAATGATACTTATACTAATATCGCTAGCCATGCTATGCTTTGCTATACCACCACCTATATAGTTTTATTTATAAAAATAGAAAAAATATATATATTGAATTTTATATTTAGTATTTTATGATCTATAAAATTTATTTTTCTTTATTAAATTTCAAATTAATTACACTAAAAAATTCACAATATCTCTACTTCACATTGCTTTATTTTGTGGTAACAATTTTAATTTTATCACTTTACTTTATTCTGTTACATTACCTATTATAGTTTTTTTTTTTTTTACAGTTCATATTATATTATTTTAATAATATAAAACTAGTTCTTTTTGTTTTATATTTTTAAATTTTATAATTTATTCTACATAAATTATGTTATAGTCAAGGGTGCAGAAATTCATTCTAAAAATTTATTTATTACAATAATTTATTCTAAAAATTTTTCCAACCCACTTATTTATTCTAAAAAATTATAATAACTACATACATATTATAAAATAAAATCTAACTATTAAAAAAAATTTATGTACTTCAACAGCTCTTTCACCTTTTTTTTTTCTATTTGCAATTTTTACTAATAATATGCATATTAAATAATATTATAAATAAATTTTCAGCATATAAAATAACCATTTAAAAATTTAGTAAAATTCCATATAAAAATATATTATAATTTATCACATGAAAAATTACAAAAAAAATATAAATAAAACTTACCGAACTTTTTACTTTTTGTAAAACTTCTTTTCAAAACAAATTTTCCTAATTTTTTTCGCCTTAGATACAAATTTTTTTGATTTTGGATGCCGAAGGTTTTCAAATATAGTATTTATAGGAGTGGAATTCCAAAATCACTAGTCAAATTAGCAATTGTAGGTGTGTAATCTCTAGTTACACTAGATATTATACTGTAAACATCGTATAATCACTACTCATACTAGCAATTTTTGATACTGTGAACAAACCTCCATTCTATCCGGCACAATTTGACACATTAAGGGAAATAATTTTCCATCTACCATAAATTGGTAAATTTTTTTTATATTAAGTATGTTTGCGTAAAAAACCCAAACATCAAGGACAATTACTTTAAACTCACCAAGCCTATTCTGATGGCACTAAAGAGCCTGATTTCTTCCCAATAAACTCGAATAAAAATAAAACCCACCAAAACTATATAGAAAGAGGAAAAGTAATGTTTCCGTTTTGATGAGAAGTTGAGAACCAGTGCCCTACTCGGTGACTAAGAATGGTAAATGTTGATTTTCGTTTAAGTAAATATTTATAAATGATAGTGCATGGATACATGTTAATTGGTCCGGACTAATTAATCTATACGATATATAGCAAAATAAATGCATCATTTGGCCATAACTATTATGTAAGAGCATTTTTAATTTGTGTTCAGGAAATTAAATTATATATATATATACACACTAATACTATTTTTATAGATCTTATTAGTAGACTTCCAACATATAAATCATATATATATATGATTATATCCTTTTTGTGATAATAAAGAAATTAAAGGCTGCCGAAAACAATATTAAATGGATTTTTGACATTTTTTTTAAGCAACCTAAATAAAATAGAAATGGTATATCTCCAGTTTCTTTTATAAAAATAATACAAAGCAGAATCATTAAGGTGTTGATGCGGCACTCTTTATGAAGAGGAATTTATATCTTTTTCTATTAATTTAATTATCTATCTATCTTTTAGGATTAAATCAAAAAATAAAAATATTAATTACATCAATTCAGATAAAATTGCATTAGTACTCTCAATTATGTTATTTATCTCTTTCCTCTTACTCTTGCAAATTATATTGTGAATCTGGATGTATGAGAATAGTAATGAAATATAGTGAAAGCAAATTTACACAAATTCATTTGTTAATATAAGTTTATTAGTAAAAAGTTTATTGACTTATTAGTAAAATATTTATTATTTTATTTATAAATATTCATTTTATTTTAAAATAAAATCAGCAGTTATTGTATTTTTTCAAATGCGATTTGTCTGGATTTGTTATTTTTTCGGTGTATTTTGTCTCAATTTTTATTACATTTTGAGTTTTTTAAAAGATAATTCAATAAATTCATACATACAAATCAAAATACAAAAAAATATCAATTAAATTAAGTACACAGAAATAAAATAAACTTATATTAATATAAGAATTGAGTTTTTATTAATAAACTAACGAACTTTTATTTTATTCGTAATGAATATTTTTCAATAAACTAATAAACTATATTTCGTAATAAACCTTCAGTTTTATAACTAATCAATTTTTTTCAATAAACTAATGAACTTTTAATTTATTTGTAACGAAACTTTTCAATTTATCTGTAATGAATATTCTCATTAAACTAGTAAACTTTTACTTTATTCGTATTGAATTTTTTTTAATAAATTAATGAATATTTTTCAATAAATTAATAAACATTTGGTTCATTCATAATAAATATTTTCAGTTTATTCATAATAAACTTTCTCAATAAACTAATAAACATTTAGTTTATTTGTAATGAATATTTTTTAATAATATAATAAACCTTTTTCTAAACTAATAAATTTTTAACTCATTTGTAATAAACTTTTTCAGTTTATTCGTAATAAACCTTATCAATAAACTAATAAATATTTATTTTATTTATAATGAATATTATTTAATGAACTAATTAATTTTTTTCAATAAACTAATAAACTTTTATTTAATAACAGATAATGAATATTTATAAAAAATATCACTGTATGTTTAATAGTTATTTAAGTTTGATTTAATTACAAAATTGTCACATTCTCTTATACTTATGATGGACCTTAATCCATAATGCTATATAGACCGGATCAAGCATATAACAATTGCTTGCTCTTCGGTGCACTGTCAGTGTAAAGGCCACTTGGTTATTGAACGTTTCGGTATAGATGGATAAATCCAGAACCACATTAGGCCCAAGTTAACCAAAGCTTGGCCCAATAATAAGCCTCTTTGCTTATAATGCCAATTTGCTTATCAAATTAAAAGGGAAATTTACAAAACAAAAAATAAAAAGAGAAAAAAAGGGTAAATTATTTACAAAAATACAAACAGTTAAAGTTTTTTTTCAAGGTATCAAAGCGCGCATAAAATATTTACAATAATATTGAAAACTTAAATTCATTCCAATAGTATCCAGACGGTATATCTTTATAATATATTTGATATATATTGAATATATCTTGATTCAATTTTCAGTAAAAAAAATAAAAGAAGAACTAAATCATTAAATAATAATAAGAAGAAAAATAATAGAATTGAATCTAAATTCAAAGTATCACAAATTTTCAAACTAACATCGTTTAATTCATTATTGAGCATTGGTTATACTTTTCGAAATATTTTGGATATATCTTTAAAATATATTGGATATATATTCAGAATACGTTGGATATACCTCAAAAATACATTGAAAACATTTTGTTTCTTTTTTAACCAAACACATACAAAAAAGAATAACTTGGCAAAGTCTTGGTTAAGTTTCCCAAAAAGAAAAAAAAAATGAATCCAAAATAAAAGGCATCATAAAATCTCAAACAAACAATATTTACACATATTGAATGTCAAATTCAATTCATTGTTGAGCAATGAGTATTACATTTAGAATATTTTGGTAATTTATAGGAAATACATTGGATATATTTTGGAAATTTTTTGAAAACACTGAAAGGAATTTCTTAGATATATCTTGGGAGTTTCATGAAAATATTTCGAGTATACATTGACATAAAATTTAACAAAGAAAAAAAAAGATTAAATAATCTTAATCTATAATTTTGATAAAATAAAATTTCATGTTATGCACAAAGTAACCAAAAAATGAAAAGAAAAACAATTACATATGTTGTCAAGTTGTTGTGATGAACGCACATTGCGTTACTCCATAGCACGTAACTTGCCTTCTTCTTAGCTCGAAACTATAGCTTTTGTGATCCAGTGGAAATGTCTGATTGTTTTAGCCAGGCTATCGCTGCTCCAGCCGCTGTTATTGGTTCGGGAAATGAGTTGGTGGTCGTTAAGAGCCATTGTATTTATTGACTTTGTGAAAAAACTTTGGAGATGGGAGTGATGGAGTAGAGTAGAAGAATCACGCAATAATTAATCACTAGGAGTGAAAAAAAAAAACTAGCGATATATTTGAAAAAAAAATTAAAGTTTTGTAAACTGGGAAAATTTCTCAAATTAGAAGGACGGTTTGAAAATTACTTTCTATTCAAAACTAATGTTTCTTTTTTAAATCAAAAGAAATTTCAATTAATTATCATTTTATGTATTTAATGCAACATTATTATTTCTTTACTATTTTAGCTTTATGTTAACTTTATATGTATTAATTAATTTGCAAAATTTTATACTTTTTTCAATTTTGAATATATTTATAGAGAGGTAATTTAGTATATTTAGCATTTTTTTTCCTAATAAATAAGACTATTAAATATTTTCTTAATCTATATGCAACACAAAAAAAAAAAATTGTTTGGAATGGAGGGAGTATGATGATATTTAGGGGGACGATTTTAACATCCATTTAGAGCTAAATTTAACCGCATTATTTGATTTTTGTAGTGATTAAAACCCATTACAGTTACATCCAAGCTAAATTGTAGTAATTAATTTGGATAATAAATTGGATTGATTTGATTACCTCGTATTTAATCAGCATTATCATTCATCATTCATATAAAACAACAAAAATAATCGATTTATCCGCAGGTGATGTGCTAGCAGCACGACATTCCCAATTAAGAACACACGTGCTACAAAGTGTCTTAGCTGTCGACCAGTAGTAGAATGGTGTGCGATTGCATGCGTAAACGTAAAAAGCAACAAAATTTAAAGGAGGAAACAGGCAAGTTGTACAAGTTTTTAAAGAAGACGAGAAGCTTCGGGCGCCCACAAGTGCCTGATTTCCCTATCCAAAACCAGCAGCGCTGCTGTAAGTTTTACATTTGGTATCCAAAACCAGCAGCGCAACCGTAAGTCACTGCACCTCTATTCCAAACATTTTTTTATTATTTCGCAAATCGCCTCCTAATTGTCAAAATTGACATTTTGACCCTATCTTAATGGAATTCTACTTTCTTCCTCATCTTTCGTTCTCTTCTGCTACTGCTGCTGCTTCTTTTGTTATTTATTCATCGGCATTGTTAGAGAAAAATGCAGAGTTCTTTCTTATCTGGATTAAATTATTGCCTTTGCTATGTCCATTGACTTTGAAAACCCTCCATTAATTAAAATTTTCCTCAAAAAAAATTAAGGAATAGCGTTCCATTATTTGGAATGAATACTGTTTAAATTAAGCAGGCACTAATCACTAGCTGGTCTTGCACAATTTTTCACAATTTAAACAAAAAAAAAATTTGCACTTTTAAAATTACAGAAAATCGGAAAACATTATTTTTTTCTACGTCCACAAATTCCCCAGCCCACCCAAACATACAGATAGCAGAAAATTTCAGAATAAAAATGAAACAATATAGTAAGAAAAAAAATGCGCCGTCAATGTTACAATGCGTTGACCGCAGCAGCAACACCATCATCATCGAAGTCCCAGAGATTCCCAACTACACTTTCCTGAGCCGTGTTACTAGGTGCCGTAGATTGTCCATCCAGATAAGGAATCTGATAGAATTTCATGAAATTCTCATAAGCCATCAGCTCCTCCGAAAGTTTCTCTACCTCATTCTCTTGCGGCTCAGATTCCAAGTCTACCACCACTTCGCCCTGGTTCACCTTATCCACCTCCATTTTCTCCTCTTCAAGTTTCACTTTTACCTGACTAAAGTTGTTGACGTTGTTGTTTCCTATCTGATTGTTGCCCATTAACCCAGTTACTGTGTACTCTTCCTCCTCTAAACCAGACGCAGAATTCTCGCCGAAAACAACAACAGGATCGGTATCAGAACCATTCGAAGTATATGATTCGGTTTGGTTTAGATCGTAGGCGAACTCAAAATCATAAGTTTTGGGGAGATTTGTGAAATTACAAGTGCGCGGTTGGCACATAGGAGGACTGGGATATCGATGAGCAGGTGGTTTGCGATAATTTTGGGAAGTGCAGTAGTCGTCATCTTCGTTGGGGAAGTTCACTTTGGCTTTCTTACCGCGAATTTTACGGGCCTCTCTGTCATAGGCACGCGCCGCTTCCTCAGCGGTGTTGAAGGTGCCAAGCCAAACACGGACTCCTTTTCTTGGGTCACGAATCTCAGCTGCCCATTTACCCCAGGGGCGTTGCCTGATCCCTCTGTACAAGTTTTTCCTCTGCCTTTTAGTAGGTGTTTTCTCCTCTTGTCCACCACCTGTTCGCATAAATTCCACATAAGACTCAAGACCAAATTATTCAACAACTAAATAAAAAAGAAAAGCAATCTCACTAGACAAACTGTTACCCGAAGCAGGCTGGGATCTTTTGAGACAGAAAGAGTCATGTTGGCCGAATGAGCTGGTATATGAATCGAAAGGGCTAAGTTTAGAGAAGGATGAGTTAGGCCAGATGTCAGAAGCGGCGACGCTGCGGACACGGTTGCGCGGTATAAGATTGGCTAAAATGGCTCCGCCACACATCTTTAGGTAGCAAAGTATGAGATTTAGCGGTTTAATAAAAAAAAAGAAAGTATGAAAAGGCTAATAAAACTGTTTGCGGGGTTTAAATGGATTAGAGGAAATGATAATTACGAAGATGTCAAAAGGGTTTAAGAAAGATTTGGAAGAACAAGTGAGTAAAAGATGAGACGAGTGGGGTTTATGTATCGGGTAGAAAAGAGGTGGGGGTGGGCGCCAGCAGTACAAAAATGCGCGTGTGGAAGTTTCCTCGGATACGCCCGCCAGTTCTGGATTTCTTAGACCATTCCACCTCTCTAAGTTTAATTTATTTTACAGAACAATATTGTAAATGATATCAAATTTTTTTATTTTAATTTAATACTAAATTTTGTTAATTGTTATAAATTAATTTAAAATTTTTAAAAAATATTATGAATTGGTACCAAATTAAAATTCTAGTCAAATAAAATGATGTATCAGAATATGGGCATGCTACATCAGCGGTCAACATATCATGTCAACCAGTTAACATGCTAGGTCAGTTTTTTTATTAGAATTTTAATTTTAGTATTAAATTGTAATATTGTTGAAAAATTTAATATCAATTTATAATAAAGTGAAAATGTTTGGCATTAATTTGTAACAATTAAAATATGTGATACCAATTTGCAATAAAATGATAAAAATTTGTACCATTTATGCAATTAGCCTTTTATGTTACTCTCTAAAATTTATATTTTTTCTCCTCAAATTTAAAATTTACAATAAACTTGTAAGTAATATTTTATTATTTATTTTTTATCTCTTTTATTTTTTCTCCATTTTTTTGTGTCTAATACTCTCCTTTTATTTTATATAGTTTTATTAATTAATAAAAAATTAAAATAGGGAGTAAGATAAAAAATATTGTTGAAGTATATATAATTTTTAAAACAAATTAGAAAAAAAAAATGAATTTTTTTATAATATAATAGAAATTGAAACAAATTTTGTGTACTTGGGTCGTTGGCTGATTAAACTTTAATCATATTGCAAAACCAAGAAAAAAATATTTATGATGCCCAACTAATCTTAATGCGAGATTTTCACTTGGCCTACTAGGTGATTTTTCCTCTAAAATAGGAAGATTAGTATTTTTCAAAATCGATCCATGCCCACTTGCCTATGAATAAATTCAGCCAAGATGCACATTTAGTAGACAGGAAGAGACAATTTTAGAATAATACTATATTATGTAAAAAATTAATTAATAGACTAGTTCTTTTCAAGCCGAGTATTAGAAAGTAGGAATCGCTTTTGGCACCTTGTATAGCTATCTCGTGGGCAAATCACAAAAGTAAGTTTGACTGTGAAACAACGTCATCTAATGTATACTAAGTCACCAACTGGATGTACGGCTGCCCTGCTACTTGATCATTTTGGCTTCATAACTTGATTTGACTTATGTTTTTCCCTCCGTCTAGGCTTTGTAGCTCAATACTTCACAATTTCTAGAACTCGCAAGCGTATACAAACTTTAACTAAATAAAAGACTGAAAAAACATTGTAGAGGCCATTAAGCTGTTTATATTTTGACCAAATAAATTAAATTAATAGCAATAGCAATAGCCCCAACAAAAGCATCCAGGCCGAAGTTTTGGTCGTCACGTCGCACATTATGCAAAGACCTAGTTTGGGTATGCTTTCACGTTCATTTACTTCAAATGCTAATTAATTGGATTATTTATTTATCTATAATTCATGTCATAATTGAACTTCTTATACCTATAAAAGGCCGTGTTATTATCATCTCCCACATCAACAATCCATTGTTCAATTGTTCTTATTCTTGAGAGCTTTCATTGTTAAACAACGCGATTAACAGCAATGGCAACAACCCGTTTCTTCTTGTCCACCTATATTCTTCTTTTCTCATTGCTAGTCATAATTGCCTCTGCTGCCGATTATGGGTATGGTCCAGCACCAAAATCAGATTATGCTAAACCCCAAGATGGGTATAGCCCAAAACCCAAACCAGAAAATATCAAATCTGATCCTAGGTATGGTTCACCAAAATCAGATGATGCTAAACATAAAGATGGGTATAGCCCAAAACCAAAACCAAAGATACCAAATCCAATTGAGGAAATTTTACCATTTACCTAAATTTTAATGGGTACCGAAAAGTTTTTTTTTTCTTTCTTATTTCATTTGCAAATATCAACTAAGATAAAAAAAACACGAAAAAAAATAAGTAAAACAAGATTTCTTGTTTCTACAAATCACTGATTTTAATACCGACAGTATCGCGTTTGAGTTGAACTCACCGCAACAAGAGCTAAAGAAGCAGAGCACCTTGATTTTTGGATCTGCAATTTAGATACCAAGAAGAAGATGAATAAGGGCTTTAAACACAGTAAATAGGAAAAATCGAAACTGTATAATTAGGTTTATATGTTTACTGAAGATTGGTGGAACTAGTCAAATATATGCATTTGTTTATTAATTATTAATTATCCTTTATTCTTCAAAAATATACCCAATGTATGGCTAAGATATGCCGGACTTTATAGCTTTTGTTCACAAATGAAAGTATCCCGAGATATACCCAATGTATGCCTGAGGTATACTGGACTTTATAACATTTGTTCATAACAGTTTTAGGCCGAAAATATCCCCAATATATACCTAAAGTATGCCTAAGATATACCGAACTTTATAGACTGTTGTCTAAATGTCGAAAGTATTCCCAAAATATACCAAAGGTAAATACTGGACTTTATATACTGTTGTCCATATTCCGAATGTATTTCCAATATATACTCAAAGTATGCCCAAAGTATACTGAATTTTATAGCATTTGTTCACAATTGTTTTAAGCCAAATGTATTCTCAAAATATATTTAAGGTATACCAACCTTTTATAGTATTTGTTCACAACTGTTTTAGACTAAAGGTGTCCCCAATATATATATATATATATAATATGCCCAGGATATGCCGAATTTTATAACTTTTGTCTACAATTGTTTTAGGCTGAAAGTACCTTTGAGATATATCTAATGTATATATAAAATGCTGATGTAATTATAGAAAGTATTTTTTGGTAAAATTGAAAAAAAAAATTGAGGAAAGGTAAAGTTATAATTATTATTACTATTTTTTGTATTTATAAAAAATTCCGAATCCAATTATGGCTATGCTCCGACACCAAATTTAGATGATGGCAGGCCTCAAGATGTGTATAGCCCAAAACCGAAACCATAAAACACCACATCTGGTTATGGGCATGGCCCAAAACCAAATCTAGATGGGTACAAACCTAAGCCCAACTCTGGAAAACCTGGTTATGGATACGCTCATGATCCAAAATCTGAAAGCAAATACATTTCAAAACCTGAAACCAGCTAAGATGAAAAATAAGAAGAAAACAAAGAAAAACAAGTAAAACAAGATTTCTTAATTTTACAAATCATTGATTTCGATGCCGATAGTTTTGTATTGGAATTGAACTCACTGCAACAAGAGCTGAATAAGAGTTGAATAAGCAGGGCACATTGGTTCTTACATCTGCAATTTACCAAGCAAATATATTTCTTACACATTTTTTTCTAATAACTTCAATAATACTGTTTTTGTCCATAGAAATTTTTTTTTATTTTTTATAATTTTTTCACCAATCTTTTGATTTATATTATTAATATCTCTATTTATTTTTTTTCATAATTTATTTTTTTTTTCATGGATTCAAATTTAAACTCTAACTGGACCGGTGCTCCCGATTATAGTCATGCGTGATTGAGGCCTAAATCGTTAGACGTTACAAAAAGTATTTTCGAGGTATACCTAAGTTATATAGAAGATGTTGGTGTAATTATAGAAAATATTTTTCGGTAAAATTAAAAACAAATATTAAGGAGAGATAAAGTTGTAATTATTATTATTATTATTATTATTTTTATATTTATGAAAAATTCCCAATCCAACTATGGCTATGCTCCGACACCAAAATTAGATGATGCCAAGCCTCAAGATGTGTATAGCACAAAACCGAAACCAGAAAACACCACATCTGGTTATGGGCATGGCCCAAAACCAAATCTAGATGGGTACAAACCTAAGCCCAACTCTGGAAAACCTGATTATGGATACACTCATGCTCCAAAATCTGAAAGCAAATACGTTTCAAAACCTGAAAACAGTAGTGTGAAACCTGAAAATGGTTTTGGTCCCAACTCAAAACCAGACACCGCAAACCCGATGATAACCAAACTGATGTCCCAAAACCAGAGATCCCACTTCCAATCGGCGTTGAAGGGCTTGTTCTATGCAAATCAGGTTCTAATTACATTCCTATTGAAGGTATGTGTTCCTTGATTGCAATTAACTTACTGCAGCGAAAGTAAATTAATGTAGCAGTTATTCTGAGTTATAATTTGATGTTGCTTTGTGTAGGAGCCGTGGCAAGGATAACATGTTCATTATTGGGGCATAGTGGGTACGATGCAACACCATTCAGTTGTTTGACTGGTGTAACGGATGCAAAGGGTAATTACTTCTTGAAGGTACTACCTGATTTAGGGTTAGGTGATAATATAAAGCTGACGGATTGCAAGGTTAAATTGGAAAAATCTCCATTGCCAGGCTGCAAAATACCAACAGATGTGAACAAGGGGATTAATGGTGCTCTTCTTTCTTCTTATCACATCCTCCATGACAAGAAGATTAAGTTATACTCCGTTGGCCCCTTCTTCTGCACCTCCCAGCTTAAACCAACCCCTATTGACTACTAATATTTATTGGATTTCTTAATTTGCTTATGGCTAAGATATTTGAACGGGAATTTCATTTCATTGACCTTGTTGTTGATTGTTTTAATTAGGTGTTTTTTTTTAAAGTGTTTTAATTAGGTGTTGGATTTTGTCATTTGTATAATTGAGTGATTTGTCATAAATTTTGTTTAGAATGTTAAGAAATTTAAGCCTTTATATTTATTTTTTTTGGTATTAAACATGATATATTTTGAATAATTCTGATGCATGCATGCATATTATCATATAAGCCGAGATATATTGTTAAAAATGTTAAGAAATTTAAGTTGAATGATTGTTTAATGATATATATTGAGAATAATATATTTGATAGTACTAGTAATAATGTACTTCAGTATTATTTTCAAAATATGGAAATTTATCAAGAAATATTATAAATTTTTATAATTGAAATTTATATTATATATATGGAACTCACTTTCCAAAATTCTTGGATTGGTCATTGGATTATAATGATCACTATTAGTGAAATATATTTTTAAATGAAGTAATTAAATCATTTATTTATAGTTGATATCATTTAGCCAGAAAAATAAAAAAAATATAAATAAGATAGAATAGAAATATATAATTCAAAAAAATAGCTGGTAATGAGATTGACTAAACCATATGAATACCTATATATATCTGACTGTGTACTACAAGTACAGAAACATTGGTGGTAAATAAATGTTTGAATATTATAACGTCACCACCTTCTTTTTTGCACCGGCCAATAACACTTGCGTTAATAAAATAAAAATTTTACTTGCAATCAGGTATATTTCGGCCTGAAGATTTAACTTTAGCATTCAAACATGAAGATAATATGGTGGTGTTCTTTGGATTCTCGCCTTTGTATATCAACTGAATGCCAGACATCTGAATTCCTTGACATGGGAAAGCTGAGCTGCATTCAAAGTCCACTGCAACATTTGAAGCTGAGGTTCCCCTAATATTCTTAAACTGAACATTGGATATCGCTACACGTGATGGCTGCATTGCACATGTAATAATTTTAATTAAATTAATACACGTTTTAATTATGCACATGTAATAATAGAAAATTTTAATCTACCGTTTTGCCTTTGGATCCATATGTTTGATCGATAATGATGGGATTGTAAACGTGGTCCATAGTTATATCTTGGAAAATGATGTTCGAGGCTTTGCTTGGTGGACTTCCAGGCCAAGATTTGATCCTTACGCCATTTGTTGTGTTCCTTAAAGAACAACTAATGAATGAAATACCCGAAACATCCTGCTCGTTCTTATATCTGCCTAGACTTCCAACACTGCGACAATAAAGTATTGTCGGAATTAGGTGAAGATAAATGGACAAAAGCTAGTTATTTTGAATTATATGTAGATATATATACCTAAGGCCGTGACCGGGGCCGCACTTGATTCCGGTGAAGGCAGCATTAGTGACGCCATCGCCAATGGAAATGCAGTCATCACCGGTTCCGATGACGATGTTAGAGACAGTGACTTTGTCGGATCTGCTAAAATGCATGCCATCGGTGTTAGGGCTATCGTCGGGGGCTGTTATTGTGAGATCGTGGGCTGTAAAATTTGTGCAGAATGTGACAAGATAGTGGAAAAATTTGGGATTGACTGAAGTGATTCCAGAAACAATTGTATTCTGCACATCTCCGAACTTAATCGACTGCATTTTCAAAATCAATTCAATCAAGTTGATTTCATAATTAAAAAAATGAAAATAAAAAGGGAAAAATGAAGAAGAATAATGATGAAGTCTTACAGTTGGAAGAGGGGTGCAATTGGGATTTTTCCTACAATCGTTGTATTTCCAGACAGCAGGACCTTGGCCATCGAAGGTTCCTCCACCATTAACAATCAAACCATTGATTCTGTGAAAACCCACCCAATAACCTTCAGTATATTGACTCAAATCATTGGTTCCTAAAACAGTGCCTTGAAATTGGGCATTGATAGGTGAGGATTTGCATGGGCCTTCGAAAGAGAGAGCCCCTGTTACATATTTCCCTTTTGGTACTAGAAATGTGGCCTTTCCGCCAGCTTGGCATGCAGCCACCCATGCCTTCATGAATCCCTGCATGCCCAATATACATGCATCTCCACATTATTCAAAATAATTCACAGAAAAAGAAAAAAATTTGATCATGATCTTTTTATAATGGAAAAGAAATCTTCTTCTAATTGAAAATAATGTCTAATTAAGCATATAATTATTGTATATATAGTAATTAATTAACGTGTATAAACCTGAAACTCACCATTGTGCTGTCACTCTTGCCATCAGCCTTAGCACCGTATTTTGTAACATCAAAAACAGACCCACCACCACGACCATTGGCAGGAATTTGACGGCCACCAAGAGCGGCTCCTCTCCCACGGGGAGAAGCAGATTTCTGAATTTTTTGTTGTTTCTTTGCAAGGAGGCGACGTCTAACGCCACCACCAATATCATCATCATGGTCTTGAGCGAGTGCAGCTGAGATGGATAGAAAAGCCAAACCTAGGACAAGAATTATCTTGGCATCTCTTGATAATTTTAAATTGCCCATGGTTGACCTTTTCTTGACCCCTCAACTACAATTTTTTTTTTTTTTTTTTGAGTTCTAAAAGAACTATATGTTCTAAGAAAAAGAACTATATGTTCTAAATGCTCGCAAGTTCAGAAATTTATAGATGGGCAGAGGATCTAACTTCTATTTTTGTATTATTTTTTTATTTAATTTTTATGCATGGATAAATATAGTAAGTGGGTATGTGGTTAGGTTCCACCAAACAAGTATTACGTTAATAATTGCTAACTTGTTAACTTTTTAGGTTAATGATGTCCGGTAGTAATTTTGCGGACTAAACACACTGGCATCAGCGCCTCTATTGGGCTTTTTTTAGCCTATTTTCTTATAAAAATAAATAAAAAAAACAAACAAATTAAGCAAATTAATACACTAAAAATGGGATATGAAACCTACGGTTATTGTTGTATTACCATAATTTCTGCCCAAATATATCAATTTTTATGCTTTTTATTTTTTTTTAAATTCGACATTTCACAAATTAATTTGAGCATCTCGCAGTTAATTAAGCAAAAACCTATGCATGTGCACTAGTTTTACAAAATCACATATAAATTTGCTTGCCATCTAAATCATTTTTAGATTAAATTAGAGATTTAACTGACAAACTTGTTCCTGAATTTTAGATTTCGATTTTCTCAATTTAGATGAAGTCTTGAAGATCTTTCCAAATATACGGAGTCACTACCGATTTCTTTTCTTTTTTTTTTTTTTTTTAAAAAAAAAAGCGATATCTTACATTTCTAATTAATCAGATAATATCATTTTGTATTTTAATAAATCTACCTCCAGAAATTTTTTTTTAAAAAAGTAAATGAAACGAAAGTTTAAACCTAGCATGTCTTTATTTATTTTTCAGATTCTTATACTAAATATGAAAGATATCAAAAAATTATTATTATTTTTAAAAAAAAAAGAACACTAGCCTCCAATCAAACTAACTCGCATATGCCCTTTCTTTTTTATTTTCTGTTTTTTTTTTTTACTTATGGATTGTTTGAGATTACTGTTGAGGATTTTAAAAGTAGATTTTGAATTTTTTTTATTTAATTAACTAATTTTTTTTAATTTTTTATAAATTGCTTTTGAAAAAAAATTTATTTACCTGTTTCTATTAAAAATATTTTTTAAAACTAAAAAAAATTAAAAATAGAAAATTTTTATGAAAAATGTTTTTTTTTCAAACTCAATGATAAACATGGTATTAGTCATTTGGACTAGTCTAATCTGTAAAGAGGTAAATTAATCACTTTCTCTTAAATTTTAAAAGTGATTTGTACTCATATCTCGATTTGTACTCATATATCGAACTTTAAGATTTCAGAAAATAGATTCATATCATCTCATTCATTTAGTGTCTCTCTTTCTCTAATTAACATTGCATAAAACAATCAAATTAAAGAGTGATTGAATGAAAAGGCAAAGATTTTGATATATTAAAAAGTCAATTAATTTCTCTTCGTTTTAGAAATTTTAAAAGAAATAAGAGGATAATAAATTTAAAAATTATTTAAAATTAAGTGGGTTTATATATATATATATATATATATATCTTTTAAATGGAATAAATTTTTAGCTTCGGTTGATTTATGTTTAGATTGTGATTGGATATAGTTTCATATATAAGGTATGGCATGATATGCAATTATGTTTGGGAAGATTGGCATCTCATAGTTTGAAATTGAAAATCATGAATTTGTAGCAAATGGGATGGGGTATTGGCATTTTTTTTTCGTAAATTTTCCTTTTGCTGTTTTGCCCTTGTAATTCTTGTATTGTTGCAAAGTTTTCCAGGAACTAATATTCAACTTTGTTCAGAGATTAATTGCTTATTTATTTATAATCTGAATTTTAGCAAGATCAACAATTAATAGTTGTGACAGTACAAATTAGGGCTGCAACATATGCAGCCTTTGCCCTCTCCAAACATTTACTCAGAGTCTTAGTTATAATTAGTCCTATCTAATTTAGATTTGATCGATACATCCCCACATATATACACACACATTTTATTGATTTTTCCTTATTTTGTGCATTTTTCTTCCTTTATTTATCATTTTAATGTAACAAAGTAAAATAAAATTTTATTTTCTATTTTTGCATCAATTTAATAATATTTAAAATGAAAATCAAACAAAATAAATTTTAAGGCTTGATAAGTGATTATTCAAACAAAATAAGACGTTTCTTTTGATTATTAATTGTATGATGATTAATTATTGGTAAATTAATATTTCCATTTAAAAGAATATTCTTAAACTATTAATGTATTTAAAGCAATTATGCATTTTTGCAATTATTATTTTTAATCTTATCATAAAATATCCAACTAAAAAGTGGCAATTTATCCTACATTCTTCACGGTATTTTATTAAATCATCATAGATTCAATATCCAACCTTTTTTTTATTAAAAATTGAGCTCAAGAGTCAGAAATGTACCTAATAATCTCAACTATGTTAGCATTACTTTAGCATTTTTTCATCGTCTACTTCAGCTCAAATTTTATTAATAATAAAAGAAAAGAATAACAAATTACAAGTTGAGAAAAAAATGTCATTTCTAAGGAATCGGTCGAAACAAAAATATTTACTACCACTCTAATCATCATAAACCAAATCTAAATCAAAATCTAGGCATTTTGTCCACCATTTAGGTTCTTATAACTATCTTCCATATCTTGATGGTTTATCCGCTACACGATTACATTCCCGATAGATATGAGAGCTTACCACCTGCATTGAATTTATTAGATGCAAGCAATAAGACCATCTTTGTCAAAGGCTCCAAGGCACCTCTCTTTTCCTAGTTTTGAAGATGCTTATCACATAGCTTAAATCACATTCTAACCAAACATTTTTACGGCCTTTCTTCCACGCCACAATTACTGCATGGATGGCTGCCGACAATTCTGCTATGAAAGCACAATTGATATTCAAGTTGATTGCAAAAACGCCAATCACATATCCTCTTGTATTACGAAACAAGGTACTTGCTCCAAAAATTCCAGATGCACCTAAAGAGAATCCATCAGTATTAACTTTAATCCAATCGGGTGGAGCTGAACGCTAAAAAATACTCCAAATGCTAGGGGCTGCTGCTGGATGTCCTTGAACCATATTAATTTTTTTTAATCTGCATTTCTTCCATCGAGTTATACACGGTTCCTATTTTGAAGTAATATCCAAATGAATTGAAGGAAAACAATCAAAATACAAAATATAATGTACTTTGAATTACGGTCTATTAATTCAACTGAATTTGTTAATAAATTTATAGAATTAGGGTCAAAAATGTAATTTGATTTTGAAACTATAAGATGGACTCAGATTTAGATATATATAGTTTATATTTTCATTGAGATTGATTATTCAAAATTATTATACAATAACTATCATGTTATTTGTTGTTTACTAATTTTTTGCATTTTATTCCAATTGAAAAGTGAGAGTAAAATTTGAACCTTAATTACTTAATAAACGTATAAAATTTTACTACATATCGTTATTAATTTTTTTACTTTCGTTTACTTATAAATATATATCTTTTCGCCCCACTTTAAACAATCGTTTTTACTTTCTATATTATCCCACTTTGCGTTTATATTTTTTAAAAATTAGTGGAGTATTGATTAATTCTTTTCATGTTTTGTACTTATTTATTGAGTTTTAAGTATATTAATATCTTCACTAACAATTTCTTTCAATTTTAGTCGCAGTTTCTATCTTTCATTAAAATGGAGTTATGCGCAACTATTTAGAGGATTGGAAAATAAATGTAGTTTTTTAATATATTATTAGGCAATCAATTAAGATTACATATTCATTGTTCATATCAAGTAGGTACTCCTTCATGAATTTTAAAATATACAGTTACATGCTCAAGATTCGAACTTGATATTTCTGATTAAATTAGAAGAGATTCATGTCATATCATTAATATTGTCATAGGCGTAAAAAATGTGTAATATATATAAGTTTTCGATTGGCAATAAATAAGACTCCATCATGTTGGGCGTCGGTCGCATAATTTGGAGTTGTACATAACAGCTGTGTTATTCATATATTTCGTCACTGTATCAAAAGAATTCATGAAAATGCTTCGGGAAAGCAATTTTGTGATGAATGCCAGTGGGGGTGAGGATAAGAAATAACAACTTTCCATTATTACATAGAGTAGTTTTTAGGTTTGATGCGTAAGAAAATGAAGCAAAATGAGTTGTATCTGTATACAAGCATATAATTTTCGCACTTAGATTCCTTTTACGAACAGCGGCCGAACCCAAAACCATGGTCTATTAAAACGAGCATTTAATTGTTCAAAATCGGACAAAATTAAATAAGTAGCCGAATATATTCTAAATACCCAACTGTTTATTCCGTAATGTGTACCACAATCATTTGAAAATTTTGAGAATCGATTCTCAATAATTTAATAAATAGTTAAATTATTTATTATAATTTTCATATTTGTATTATCTTTAATTCGGTATTAGGGATTCCGGTTGTTTCATTACATTCTAATTCCATCAAATTCACTATAGTGATTCAGATTTTGTATCACTGGAAAGAGAAATCTGTATTAATTTTACTAATTATGAAAAAGAATTAGAGTTTACAATTACTCTAACATGATTTTAAGTCAGGTAGGATATTTTAAAAAAATCTAAAATTAAAAATGAAAGCTGAAACTTTAATTAAACAAACATAATGAATGTAGAATTAATATTAACATGTATTTAGTTTCTCTCTCTGTTTCAACTTTAAATATTAATTTGGGAATTTTATTCTGTTCATTTTAAAAATAAAAAAGTCAAATGTATATATTTATTTTACATCTATTTATTAACACACTCTTTTTTATATATAATTGTAAGAAAGAATAAAAAATATTGAAAAAATTACAATGAAAAGTTTATAAAATCGATAATTGTTAATAATTTATTAATTTACGTGAAAAAAAAATCAAAAGACATTAAAATAAAGGGTATTTAGGACTTGGGTCAAAAAACTCTTTTGTTTCCTAAAAAGTTCAAGAAATTTTTTGTACCTGACAAACTAGGATGCCAAGAGAAATATATAGTAAGACTGATAATACAATGCTCATATGCGTAAAAAATGAAGATGTACCAAATAATTCAAAGATTCTTATTTATAATCTAATTTAGAAATAACACCTTATTAAATTAGAGTAAATATATATAATTCTCGAATTGCAATTATTTTAATTACATTCATAGAATAAATTCTAAGGTTAATGAGAAAATATTTATAAGAAACGTTTTTTTTTTAAATATTATTTGTTCCGTTACATACAGCAATTACTTGAAATTGAGACTCTCTCAAATCCTAAAAATTTCTCTCTTTTACCAGTTTCTTCTTTTGTCAATCCCGTCTTTCTTTTTTTCTCACAATAAATTTTGAATCACTGTAGATCTAAACTTTTAAAATTTCCTATTATTCTTATTCTTGTGTTCCATTGATGGTTGAGTTTTTGTACTATTTTTTCTTATTGTTTAAATTATATATGAGACTGTTAATTTTATTGATATCTGGCTTGCATTTTGTGAATTTGATTTTGTTAACTTTAAATTTGTATTTCTCATATTTATCTTATAAGCTTTTATTTCATTTTTTTTTAAATTAATGTGAATGCAAGTTAAATTTATATATATATATATGATGATTGCTATCTTTAAGTGTGAATTTTTTGATCCACTTGTACAGAAAGTATACTTTTGGTAGATGGTTTTTATTTTTTATTGCATCTATGAGATAGAGTGATTAATCTGTATAATGCTAAATTACTTATTTCATGTTACCATTATATATTATTTTTATTTAAAAAAATTCAGAGAATATGTTTAATAATTTAATTATTTTTGTACATTTTGCTTACTTTTAAAATTATATAATCTTATCTATACATTACTGGTATATTTTTTAAAATTATTAATAAAACCTAATTTCCATATATATATATAAAGTAATATACTATATATTATTAATTTAATTTATAAATTGGATATAGACGATGAAGATTTAAACTATAAAGCTAGCTAGGGAGAGTAGAGAGAATGAATGAAAGAGAGGAAAATTGAGGAGTCCAATAGGTTACGAGAAAAGAGTCCTTTGTTTTGAATGAAGAGAGTGCAACTTGCAATATTCAGCGAGATATACCCTTTGGGAAGTGGCCGTTATCGACTGTCATTGCCATGTTAAATATATAGCATTTCTCCTTCGACTTCGAGACAAGCGATGGCTGTAGCTTGAGAGCTTCCTTCTGTCCATTAGTACAAAGGTTAATACTGGTGGGTCTTACTTTTGCCTGACGGACGTGGTTTTGGGGAGGTTTAATCATATATTTTGGAGGCCAGTGGATCTTTTTTTCCGTACATGGAAAGTGCTGCATCCTTTAAACCAGCTGAGCCTTGGGCCAAGGCTGTGAATCTCAACAAGCTTAATTATGGTGGAATGTGATAACAAACTTGAAGAAGAAGTATTTAAGCCTATCAAGTGTTTAGAGAGGTGAATTTTTCGGCTTATTTTCTTTTTCCTCCTAGATGGTTCACATATCCCTTGGGCACAATCGTGTTAGATGATCCTGCAGTAGGCATCACGAGCTGGTTGTTGCATGATGCTTTGGGTGTTAATTATTTTCATTGGATGTTTGTTTTGTGGGTTTAGCTCACCTTTTTCTTATCCGGAAAAAGAAATAAAGAAATAAAGATATGCCTGTGAACGTAAAGAGTAATGCACAAGCAATTGTGATCCAGCAGAGTTCCTGTACCGGAAGGAAAATGTGGGACATGAGGTTCCGTCGTATTTCAAGGGCCATGCAAAAGCTCAATGATCCCCGTATAATTATTGAATTTGAAGGAAAACATAATGGCAATAGGGGATGATTTTGAGTCAATATATATATACATACTGAAGATTGGTTCTTATTTCAAATAAATTGGTGGTTTAATTCTGAGTGGTTGAGAAACCATTGATGGACAAGGGCTCTACTGCCTGGAACAGAGACTGCCCTAGGCTTCTCACTGTAAGCATTCATATATATGGTTCCTGAGTTTATTTATTTATTTTATTTCTTGAAATATTGATGCAGACAATCGCAGTTCATGCTGGTTAGTGGAATTGAATTGGTAGGCATTGATTTGCATTAGCAAGGTACGTGCATCTTCAAACACAAAAGTTTCATTTAAGGGAAAAAGAAAAAGAAAAATCTACTCTTTTTATTTTTATTTTTTTAAAAAATAACCCTTTCATTTTTATTTTACTAAAAGAGCAAAATCTAAGAATGAATAAGTTTAAATTAGTCTCTGATCACAGTTTTTGTGAATTGGTTAATTTGTCACTCTAAATTATATCCATATAATATGGTTGATCTATTACACACTAGAGCTAACAGACCCAAAGATTGTGGCTAAAATGGTAATATAAACTGACTTTGTTGGAAAGTATTCTTGCATTCGAATTTCATTATATACATATTTAAGGAAAATTGAATAGTTTTATAGGTTTTATGTGGTTTTTTAAAAAAAAGTAGTAGAATGCATGGAATACGCATATTTCCTACAAATTTAATCATCTAAATAACTTTACAACATCTTCATTAAAATTTTTTAATCACACTGCTTAAGATCAAAAGAAAAAAGACCAATAATTTACCTTCTGTCGCGTACTGTCCACGTCACAAAAATGGTAAAAGAGTTTTCTTAATTTCTTTCTGTTTTTTCCTAGGCCGCAACCTATTACAACGTTGAGACCGTAGACTGAGTTTGAGAGTAACGATAAGTTCAAAAAAAATAGGTCCGCCGTTGGATCAACTAAGCCTCTGCACTAGATTTACAGGGAAAGAGTTTGCTGGCTTATATATTCATTCCACTTCCAGCCAGATAGAGCGCTTGCTTGTGTTTGAAAATTTATTTACAAGCCGGCAAAGATGGGCCAGTTGATGTGGTTTTCGCATTCTTGCATGTAGCAGTGCCTGTTAAGTTGATGTTTGACAGCTCGACTCCTTCGCATGGCACTCCTGAGCTGCAATCTAACTTGATCGAAACTGGCGTCTTTGATGTTCCCTTAATGTTCTCGAAGTGGACATTGGATATCTTGACCTTGGACGTTCCGGGCGAGTTGTAATTCTGATCTATGATGATAGGATTCTCCACATTATTCATTGTTATATCTGAATATGTGATTCCTGAAGCTTCTCCTGGTGGAGAATTGCCGTAGGATTTGATCCTTGCTCCATTTGTTGCGCCCGAGACTGTGCAGCTTTGGAATGTAATTCCCTTCACAGGCTTTTCATTTTTGTACTTTCCAAGACTGCCGACACTGCACGTTGACAAAACCAAAATGATTAGCAATCGAGTCTGGTCAATGAAAATAGTCATGGCGGAGTTTGGCAAATAATTTCTGAAATATATATAATACCTGAGACCGTGTCCAGGGCCACAAGTGATTCCAGTGAAGGTAGCATCAGTGACCCCAGCTCCGATGGAGATGCAGTCATCACCGGTTCCAATTTTAGTTTTAGTAACGGTGATACTAGAGCTGTCGCTAAAATGCATGCCGTCGGTGTTAGGGCTGTTTCCAGGAGCAGTAATTGTGAGACCATCAGCTTTAATGTTGGAAGAATCTGTGATATGGAAGTGGAAATGTTTGGAATTGAGGGAAGTGATTCCACTAATAACTCCGTTGCTCACTCTGTGGAACTTGATTGACTGCATTAATTTAAAACCAAATCATTTCATGTGTTAGTTTCATCCTTTTGATCAGAAACAAAAAGGAACTGATCAAATGGGAAATCAAAAGCTTACAGTTGGAAGCTTTCCGCAATCGCTGCTTTGTTTGCAGTCATTGTAAGGCCAAGCAGAAGCACCTTGACCGTCGAAGGTTCCACCACCATTGATGGTTAGACCATCAACCTTTTGGAACAAGAGCCAAGAAGCGTCGACGTATGCACTCAAATCAGTAGAGGCGATTACAGTGCCTTGATTTGTGAAAGTGATTGGGCCTCTGCACGGCCCATTAAAAATAATAGGGCTTGTCATAAACGAGCCCTTTGGTATGAGTACTGTGGCCTTAGAGGCTCCGCATGCGGCTCGCCATGCCTTTTGGAATGCTTGTACACTGTCAGTTTGACCATCAGCCTTCGCACCATAAGCCGTTATGTCAAAAGCTCCATCCGCGCCTGCCGCACCTGTGGCGAGGCCTGCAGCTTCTCCACCACTGCTTTTTCCTGAATCATCTCTGCCGCTCTTCTTTTTATCAAGGAGGCGACGGCCACTAATAAGAGTAAAATTATGGTTTGCTATTGAAACTTCACCTGCACAGAGAAAAAATACATGCATATATAAAAAGATAAGCACAGCGTAATAACAGCAATAAACAGAAGAAATTTTTAGATATAAGTCTGTTATATCATCGTCTATAAATTAATTCATTCAGTCAGTGATATATATGCATATTATATTCAAGTTAAAAAAAAAAATAAAACAATAAAATACATGTCATTTTGAATAGGTATATAGATGATAATAATTTATGCTATAAACAGTCAAGATGATGGTCATAACAGAGACCTTATATAGCTACATTTATTCAGAAATTGATACCTTCTGCGCCATTTAGACTAGTCAGGTAGCGGACTTCACCACTGGCCAAACAAGAGAACAAAGCTAAGCCTAACAAAAGAAAAGCTATAACCCCGAACCTACCTGTATTGGCCATGGTGACATAGAACTCAGTTTTTTTTTGGGGAGCTTTATTTAAATGGTAACTTCTTGCAAAGCTGGTCAATTTATACCCAGTTTGAATCTATTTTTGGTCAATTCAGAGATAAGAGCATGAGACTGATTTAGAATATCCCTTTTTTTTCTTTGAAATTTGTTCAAATTTAGCACTATAATTTAGTCAAATCGAGTAACCTTCGCAAAATTAGTTATGCTTGTGCTTATTTTGTAGCCATTCACCCATCTGATAGATGGAAATTGTGTCCTAATTAATAACCAGTCGATGGTTAATGGAGCAACATAAGGAAAATAGCATGCTCTCTCCTGCTTGATAAGTGGCTTCATATAAACTGTGTACTTTTGATTTTTGATGAAAGTTTCTTTTTTTTTTCAACTGTTCGAAGCATTTCAGATTTTTTAGATTCGTGTGCTGTGTAAATCTATAAAAGAAATAAAGCTTCCTTCTAAATTTTCATATCTAAATTGTGGCATCGAAATAGTCTTGGGGCTATCTATGAGTGATCTCTTGTTGGAAAAAAAAAATACCTGTAAAGTAGAGTTGCATTCTGCTCTCGAAGTGCAATCTTGGACAGTGCATAAAATCTAAGATTTCATGTTAGTCACAATGATGGCATCTGTGATCCAAGTACTAAGCAGAAGTGTTTTTTTTTTTTTTTTTGAAAGAGTACTAAGCAGAAGTTACTATTATAAATGAAAATTGAATGATGTTTGGATATGTGATTTGGTGTTCTGAAGATTTCATATTAATTAATGAATTAAATTGATGAATGTTCGAATAATTATTTTTAAGGTAACTATTGGGCTGCATATATGCTTATTGGATCAGTATCTGAGGGTAGAAATACCGAAATGAGGTTTTGTGTCGTACTCCAATTGCAATTGGCAATTGTGGGTTATTGAACAAAGTAGCTAGGCCTTCAATCTGAATTGGACCCCCAATGGTGGGAACCCACCGGTTAATATTTGAACGTTGTTAGTTCCTTATTAACTAGAAGCTACACAGTGCAGTGGGAACTCTCTTCCCCTTTGTCAAAATGCAACTAAACTAGTTACTGATGACACCTCTGACAAGACTGTAACGTTTCAGCTTTTTTGACCATATGAACCACAAACTTACAACAGCGTCACGTGTCTGCCTCTCTATAAAATCTCTTTCATCTCCCAAACTTCCTTCACTTTCAACGGTCAATTACTCGTGGCTTCCGCTCTCACAAACGGTAAAATATTTAATTTGGAGTTAATAACATTATCCTGTGACCAGGGGATGCAGTTAAAATTGTCTCCGCACTTCTCTCTATAGCCCTATTTGTAGGTTAGTTGTTTGTTTCAAGGGCATAAATAATCACACTTTAACCACTAGCATTTAACCTACTAGGGGTTTAAAAAAAAAAACCTACTAAGAAATATATTTTAATTACCCTCGAAAAATAATTTAATAAAAAATGAAATATTTTTGCTATTAGCTGCCAAAAACAACC
>CATIWF010200615.1:0-66103 GCA_949630135.1 Balakata baccata
TCAATATTTCTGTTGGTGCAGTGAGTGAGGATGGAGAGAACTGGAGTATGGGTCAGAGGCAGCTAGTTTGTCTCGGGCGTGTGCTACTAAAAAAGAGTAAGGTTTTGGTTCTCGATGAAGCTACTGCCTCAGTCGATACAGCTACTGATAATTTGATTCAGCAAACCATTAGGCAGCAATTCCATGATTGTACTGTTATCACCATAGCACACAGAATAACTTCTGTTCTTGATAGTGACATGGTCCTGCTTCTGAGCCATGGTAAGTAGTTTAGTAGCTCTGCAAATTTCATTAATGATCAATGTTTTTTATGCTTATTATATATTATTTGAATCACAATGCAGGGGTTGTTGAGGAATATGATTCGCCGACAAGGTTGTTAGAGGACGAGTCATCCTTATTTGCGCAGCTTGTAGCAGAATATACAATGAGGTCAAATACCAGTTCAGAAAAGGTTACCTGAATGTTAAGTAATAAGAATCTTCCTAAGATAATATATCTTGTATTGTAAGTGGCAGTAGTTAAGAAGTTATGTTTGTTACTTCCTCTTTGGACTTGAATTCTTGGGAAATCTCTTGGTTTTTACTACTACTTTTCTAATATGTTCCTATCTTCATCTCCATTCTAAATCAAATACTTTGAAAAGCCAAAAGAAATGCTTTCAAGCTGCATTTAGCACTCTCAGGGTCTTCCTTGAAAATTTTTATTGAATGCAGCCAGATTGCTTACTAATTCAAAGCGTACCGAATAGAATTCTGAAGAGTTTTAAAATAGCAGTGTATTTCTCTTGATTAGATGTGTTTGTTCATAATCCTAACTATTTGGTAATTGTTTTTCAATAATCACATTGTTTAATGATTAGTTGTGTTAGATCATATTTCTAATTACCAATAGCTACATGTTTACATTCATTTAGTTATTTTTTACAAATCTCGTTGTTTCGTGATTGATGTATTGGTCCATGATTCTAATTACTTAGTAGATTTTTTTTTTTATTATTGTCAACATTCATCTTACTTTGTGATTGGTTATGTTGAAGGATACATAATGAGGGCAATGGGGACAATTGCCTCCATGTCCCCCTAAAATACTTTTTATTATTTATTTTAGTCCTCTAAATATATTAATATTTTGCCTTCATTTAGAAAAATTAAACTTATAAATTTATATATTTTATGAGTAAGTTATTAAAAAATATAAGAAAAATATATTATTTTTGGATATTTTATTTAATGTTTTGTTTTACTTTTGTTTTATTTTTTTTATAACCTTTATTATTTCTCCCCCACATTTTTTTCCATTGGGTATTTGTTTACTACAAAAGTATTTTGAAGAATTATTTTCTTTGCTACTTTCAATCAAGGAGAATTAGGGTTCTAGTTAAGAAATTAATTTAAATATTTCTTGTATTATAATTTCTCAAATTTGTGATTAACTTGATCGTTGATTGTATTTGAATTTCTTGATAGTGGATTTGATTCAAAGTTTGGTCTATAACTTTTTTCCCTCTACACTGGAGGATTATTCCATATAAATCTTGTATTGTGTTTGACTGAATTTTTTTTTTAATTTTTTTATATGATTATTTTTCTTCCATTGTTGATTGAATATTTTAATTTGTATAATTATTCTTGTTTGTGTCACAACAAAATTTTGTCTCCACCAAAAAAAATTCTGGATTCCTATGTGGAAATGTAAAATATAAAATTAATTTCTTTCATTTATCACAATTTAGTAAAGTAAAATTAACATAATAACCAAACCTAACCTTGTCAACCAACTTGTATCCCAAAAGCATAAGTAGAAAAGAAGCATATAACACTAACATTATGTATTAGATTAGTATATGTTAATATCAATTAATCTTGTGGAAAATTACATAAAGAAAAAAAAATTGACGTGACAACGGAAAAATATAATTTTGTTATAAGATTATATTATCTATTTTTACTAGAAATTGGACTTACCATTAAAATTTTGATATCAATTTCCAGCAATTAAAAGGTTTAATATAAATTTGTAATTATTAACCCCTTTTAGGTTATTTAATCGGACAATTGCTTGAATGTTAAGAAAGTTAGATTACAGGAAATCTAACAATGCCTTGCACAAATTTCGTCAATAATGAATTTTTTTTTTTTTTTTGGGTGAGATAATGAAATATCTTTTGACAATATATATTAGTTTTGAATTGTTCCAGGAAAATATTAAGGCATCATTTAGATTGATGGATTTTAAAATCCATAAATTTAATAAAATTTATGAAATTTAAATATATGAATTGTGAAATTTGATTTTAAGAATTCTATTGTTTGATTTGATTATAAAATTAATGAATTGATTATGTAATTTCTCTTATACTCATATTTGATTTAATGAACACAATACATGAATTTAACAATTAATTTTCAATCTTATCATTCACTAAATATTAAAAATTTATTATTAATTAAACATATATAATCAATTTCACCATATGCTTAAAAATTAATAAAAAATAAAATTAGTTACATTAAGAGTTAGAAAATAATAAAAAAAATAAAAAATAAAATTAATGATACTCATTCTATAAATTATGCTTTAGAACATAATCTTTTATTCTTAAAACGGAAAGTTATTATAAATTATAATATCTAATTACATTGACATAAACTAAAAAATATTTTTTATTAATAATTTAATGCATCTCAATACAATATTATGAAAATAATAATAATAATAATAATAATAATAATAAAAGTTAAAACAATTATTTGAAATTAAAGAAAATATTTTTTGAATTTTTTAAGATTAAGAATAGTTTGAAATATTACTAATTTATATGGGACAATTTTAAAATAAAAAAAAATTGACAACCATCCTTTATTAATAAAAATGGTAAATTGAATAGAGGTAGAAAATTAAATCTATAAAAAAATAAAAATTTATAGTAAATGAGTAATTTTTCAAAATTTATAAATTAATAAATTTGATATAAATATATTAATTTTAATGAATTCGAATTCTATCTAAAATCCCTCTACTTGTTTAGTAGCAAAAGGCTGCTCTCCTTAAAAATGAAATGAAATAGGAAAGGGCAAAGGAGTAATTTCAGTTACACGGCCACTTGCTCGTCCAGTATCTCCCCTTCACCAACGAGCGGACCAACTCTTCACGCAGCCAAAAGCCTTCAAAGTCGCCACCGTCACTTCCGCCACCACTATCCACTCAAAGCATGTTTTTGGATGAACATATCAAAATCTACCCTTCCACTGGTCTACACATCAACTACCACTTTATAAATTATCATTTTCAATTCCTTTAATTTTCTTTAATGTCTCTCCACCAATTCCAATTTTGACTCGCTTTTTTGTTTATGCCCCAAACAGAATCAGTTCTAATAATTCCAATTGCAGTGTAAACAACAGCACTGAAATTGGCTTTTCCAATTTTCGGCTAGATACCCACCTTTTTTTCATTATAATTTTGGGGTTTTTAGGAGGTTTATTTTTAAAAAAAAAAGGATGGAAATTGCATACGAGTCTTCAATTCTGGGTCGGCCCCTGATCATTTATGGAACAAAATCCTCTTCATTATTGCATTGTAATCGAGTTTCAAAGATACCATTCAAGATATCTCAAAAGAATTATCAATACTTGCCTCGTATCTCATCAAAATTTTCCAATCCGTACAATTTTAGACCACCTTCCATCCCAGCGGTTCCTGGAATCAGTGTTTCTAATGTTAGACCTTATTCGAAATCACTAAGCAAAGCAAATCCTGGTCTGGGTACTAAAGAAAATGCTGCTAAGGACTTGAATTTGGAGTTACTGAGACTGTTGGGCACACGTGGGCTCCTTTTGGGTGCAGTGGTGTGTGGGGTTTTGGTGGTTGGATGCAAACGAGTTTTTGCAGCTGAAGGTGTGTTGAATGCTGGTTATGGTGTTATTGGGCAGAGCATATTGTTATTGAGGAACGCGTGGCCTAAGCTTTCTCAGCTCCTTACATTTTTCAAGGAGCAGGGTTTGATACTGGCGGCTCTTCTTGGTTTATCAGCATTTTTTTCAATGGCTGAGACTTCCATAACCACGCTATGGCCCTGGAAGGTATGAATTTAAAGCTCAAAAATTGAATCGATTTAGCATGTGACTTGTGTATATTCCTTTTGTAAATCATGTGTATAATAGTAATTATATTGATTCTGTGAAATAAATAAATAATTCAATGCATAATGTTGAAAAACTTGAAGGAACATATAAGAAGAGAGACTTTAGTTTGTGGTGGGTCATTATGCCCTTATTTATTGAGCTAATATAATCTTTTTGGTCAATACAATGCAGTTGCATTATTGCTATTTTTCTATCATTTTCCCAAAGAAAAAAAAAAATACAATAGCTAATCGGTGTCATATAGTTGGTGAAAATAAAAATTTTGCAACAAACTTGTAGTAGTGTGACCTGCTGTTATGGATCAAGTTTTTAGATTAATTTTCGAGTTTGGAAAATGTTGCCGTAAAACATTTTGTGCTGAATTCAGACTACGATTTACTAGAACTGCAACATGCAAAAAATGAGTTGACATCAGTGAAATTTTATAAGCAGTATAAACTTTGAGGTATTGAATGCTTAATACTCATCCACTCATTGAACCTGGAGCAATACTAGACATCCTTTTAAGCATACTATGGTTTAAATGCGATCTAATTTAAACACTAAATACCTCATGATGACCTCTTATGTCTAAGAATTTCTGTCCAATGCTGGTGTTCACATAAGGTACCTCTCTCTTTTCATCTCTTGACTATGGTTATTGTTTTAATCGGTTGTCCAATTTAAATTTATTAGGTGCGTGAGCTGGCTGAAAAAGAGTCTGATGATGGTGTCTTCAAAATGCTTCGAAGTGATGTTACTCGATTTCTGACAACTATTCTAATTGGCACAACGTATTGTCCTCCTCATGACTGATACTGAATTGAGACAAAAAATTTTGTTTGAATTTGAAAAACATTTCTTATTGTAGATTCTATTTATGTACTTAGTGTGGTCAATATTGGAGCAACTGCACTAGTCACTGATGCAGCGACAGCAATATTTGGTGAAGCTGGTGTTAGCGCAGCCACTGGTGTAATGACTGTATGTACCAGTTTCCTTTTGTTTTTTTTTTTTCATTTCTGCTTAAATTCATCTCAAATTAGTTAGAAATGCCTGATGATGAAAGGATTTTATTGGTAATAATATCTAACTTGTTGGACTCCATGACTCAATGCAACATAACAAGTTAGGGGCTCTTTCCTTGCTAATGATCAAACAAACAAATCCTATTGGGTGATGGGCAAACTGAAAGCACATCCTTGTTTGGTTGTTTATGAAGTTTCTTTTTCTTTTATAAAGTAAGGTGGTAGAGATGAATGAGAAGAGTTTTCAAAGTCATTGGAGCTAGAGAATGAACCTTATTTTCAGTGAATATAAGTTTTTTTTACCATGAAGCAATGGTATTTCCATGGGGTCCTGTAACCTGTTTGTGCCCTTCAATTTCTTGTTTTTTAATTATAATTACAGAAGACTAGAATTTTTAAAAGTGAAATATGCCTGTGGGATCATTTAAGGGGAATGATATGTCAAAGACATTACTTATGCATCTAGCATATTGTTGGAGTTAATTCTGATGGCCAAGGACATACATGTATATATGTCTAGTTGCAAAATTTTCTTCAACCTGTTTTCTCTTGGTTCTTCACCAATGAATCTAGGTCGCTATATTGCTCCTCACTGAGATCACTCCTAAAAGTGTAGCTGTTCACAATGCCACAGAGGTTGCTAGGTTTGTGGTAAGTGCATATGTGCTAAGTGTGCTTGATAGATTTGTGCTTTTTGCATCTCTGTTTCTCTTTCGTGCATTAGCCAACTTCACTGCTACATGCTAATTTTTTTTGTCATGTATTTAGGTCAGACCAGTGGCATGGCTTTCCTTGGTGTTGTATCCAGTAGGAAGAGTTGTCACGTATTTGTCAATGGGAATGCTAAAGATACTTGGTCTTAAAGGGAGAAGGTTAATCGATCCAAAACTTCTTAAATATTTTCTGTAACATCAAGTTACTTTTGCTTCAAACTATGTTTGTTTGTGTATATTGGTGTGACTGCGTATATATATATAATGCTGGTATTCTGTTGTTAGATGCTTCCGAAAGTCATTTTAATGGATATATTCTGTACTAATATTTCCTTATTTCTTCTGTTTCTGTTCTTTGTTTCCAGTGAACCATATGTTACTGAAGATGAGTTGAAGTTGATGTTGCGGGGGGCAGAATTGAGTGGCGCAATAGAGGAGGATGAGCAGGTAATTTGTCAATCCTGAAGCTCTTCTGTTTACTGAAAAACTGAGTAATTTGATATGACATGTTGTAACAAAGGAACTACATCTTCTATTTGTTTATCTGTTATTTCTGGCATGTTTAACAATTCTCTTAGGACATGAAAGAACATTTGGAGTATGTTTTTATGTTTTGAGAGAGAGAGGATGACCAAGCATGACAAGACATAACTGCTATCAACAAATAATGAAAAAATGTGAAGGTTGATAGCTGCAGCCCCTTTGTTTTCTAGTGAAGAACAATAAAGTAGCAGCATTTACTTAGGTTAATGTTATTATTCCAAGACAAGCAGTAGGTAGTTACTTCGTTTAAAATTTGAATTCGGACATGAAGATTTGTTTGTTGTATGGATTTTCTTTTGAGCAATCATATTAGGCCTGCCATATCTATGGTATTTAGATTTAAGCCTCTAGGAAACTCTTCAAGTGTTGGAATATGTTTCTATTCTACATATTGTGGTTAAGGTGCTCTGATCTGTTATATACTGTAACAGGATATGATTGAGAATGTGCTTGAGATCAAGGATACACATGTTAGAGAGGTGATGACGCCCCTGGTTGATGTAGTTGCAATTGATGCCAGTGCAACTCTTGTTGATTTTCATGACTTATGGGTAACTCATCAATTTTCAAGGTGAGTTAATCTGTAATGCTTCATACATTAAGTATTTCTTCTTTTTTCCTTAAAAGAAAAAGGGCATTTCTTCTTCTAGCAAAATGCTGAAGTTTTTGAGGACATGTTGATAGGGTTCCCGTTTTTGAGCAGCGTGTGGACAATATTATGGGCATTGCTTATGCAATGGACCTGCTAGATTATGTTCAGAAGGTCTTGCAATTTCTACTTCTGTATCTATCTGTTTAGAATTGTTATAGCTTTGTTTATTGATTGAATTTAAGAATCTCAAAGTGTGCAGAATTATAATCTGTTTGATTTTGAAGGGTGAGTTACTAGAAAGTACAACGGTGGGAGACATGGCTCATAAGCCTGCATATTTTGTGCCGGGTAATTCTTTCATTCTTTAATCTATGATAAGTGTATATTTCGGTTGTATTCATTGTATGGATTTGCTTTAGTATTTTAGTTTTTATAAGGCTTGCTTGGATCTTAGATTAATGCCCATTTAATTAAGAAAATATTTAGGTAGTTGCTAGAATGCTGTCTCATGTAGCTCAGTCATCACCTGTTGGAAGACAGCACTGTCTCACAATGTTTTGATGACTCCAAAGTTGATAATCTTTTGAAATGCACCTGATGTTTATAGGTCCTTTATTCCTATATGTTTCTCTCTTATTACTATTAAACCGGTTACACTTGCTATCAAATGCTCCCTGTTAAAAAAATGGATGGAAGTTTGGATTGGATATTGTTGGACATTAAGCAAAACTGGGAAATTTAATTTATCATAGCATGCCTTTGTCCCAAACTAGTAAACTAGACTTTCACTGTATAAGTTACTGTCTCCAAGTTGGATAATTAAATGAGATGATATGGTGCTATAACATGAATTTTTTTATTCATTAACTTTGATTTTTTGGTATAGAACAAAGCTACTGTCTACATTAAGTAGGGTACCAGGCAAGACTCAGAAGGCTGTGTCTGAAAGTGTCAAAGTTAGACTTTTTTTTTTTTTTTCCCACTTAAAGGCTTAAAGATGAATCTCTCCTTTAATTTTGCTCAATTGATTGTTTTGATTTTGTACTGTTGCCTTATGAAAGCTATTGGTCTTTCAGATTCAATGTCAGTCTGGAATCTTCTAAGAGAGTTCCGTATCAGGAAGGTTCACATGGCTGTCGTTCTTAATGAATATGGTGGAACTATTGGAGTATGTACAAACTTTAAGCAAGTCTTCTAATTTAAAGCTGTCTTGGTCATTTAATGATTGATGGTAGAGGAGATTATTGCTTGCATATTTTGAGGAAATATGCTTGATACTGACTTCATAAATAACTAAATGAAGTAACAACTTAGAATAAACATGGATATAGATACCAAATCTTCATTATTGAGGAGGTTATGTAATGCCCAAATTTAGTAAGTACTTGATGATGCTTTTGTAAAACATCTGAAACCCATAATATAGTTAGATGAAAATATAATGTTATATTGTCATATGGTAGTAAATTACGAGCTTGCTGAGATTACTAACTCTATCTGCTGCTGGCAATCACTGATCTGTAATCTACTGGGTCTTTCTATCGTGTGTATGTTAGTATGTGCAACTCAACAGTTTTATGAAAAAAAAAAGATCAATGTTGGTGTCTAACCTATCTGTGTATTCTCTGTTCAATGGTTATGTTATCTAATACATGTTTTCTCATTTCTGTGGACAAAGCAGATAGTAACATTGGAAGATGTCGTTGAGGAGATTGTTGGTGAAATATTCGATGAAAATGATTCAAAAGTAAGCCTCAAATTTCTACTTTTTCTTTGGCATAGACTTCATGTCATTCAGGAAGAGTGTATTATATTTATTTGATATTTGCTGTCTAGTTGGTGAAATGCAGTTGTGGAACAGGAAAGTGTTTCTTTCTCTCTTGTTTAAGTACTTTAAGTGAACAAATCTCCATATATAATGTTTTCTAAGCTGTAGAGGGTAAAAAAGTTAAATGCAACTGTGAAGTGAGTAGACAAGATTTTTTTTAACAATCTCCGAATGAGTTATAAAAATGAGGAAAATAATTGTATGATTAAGAGTTTTATGAGATTTAGGACTTTTAATATGACCTACAATGTCATTAATTCTACTGTATTTGTGGTCAGATTTTGTCAATCAACTTTAATTGATGAGATAAACCATCTGGTATCCATGGACGTTGTAATTGATATTGAAAAGTGGCTGGTTGAGATGCTATTTCAGGTGTTTGCAGCTATGTTTAATACTGCTATAGGGCACATTTGATGCCAAAGTTTTGCTGATAATTTTTATTTTTTTTAATTTTTACCAGGAGGAGATACAGAAGAAAACTGGGTACATTGTTATGCGAGCAGAAGGAATATATGATGTTGATGCTAATACATCTATTGATCAACTCTCAGAAGAGCTAAATATCAAAATGCCTGAGGTATGATATATATTGTTGTTTTTGACACACAAGCTGTATGCTTATGCAGATACTGAAGCATGCAAGTAGATGATAATTATTCGGTATGCTTAACATTGACCTTGAATTCTGGACTATGCTGGCACAGTTTGATATTTGTGGGGATGAAAAAGCCTAATTAATTTCCTTGTATTGCAACATCAGCTGTTTAGGCCTTTGATTTTAGATAAATGTAACAAAATGTTTCTCAATGATCTTTTTCTTGTCTCAAACTGGTTCATGCTCCAAATAAATGGAGTTCAAAAATCTTTTATAGGCTTTCTATTTTCTTCCAGCTATTGCTAAGTATTTTTTGAACTAATGTTTCGCTGCCTCATCTAGGATTTCTTTGGTGTTTTTCATATTCTTCTTTTCTTTAACTTTGCTGTTATTGATCGACTTATGACATAGTACACAAAATTAAGGGCCCCACCTGCAATGTTATCATTGTGGGAGATGTAGCATAGTTGCTAAGGTCTTGGTTCATCCAAGCAGTACTTCAAATGTTCATCTAAGGACATCTATTATATTGAGGGTGGATTTATGTCTCATCAAGTCGTCCTCATTTTGGGGAGTCCTTCAACCTATAGTTGTTAAAGGTGAAAGGCACATCAAGGCGATAAGGGCTCTTATTGCTTGAGGCGCAAGGCAAGGCGTGCGCTTGACAAAAGTAATACGTACAAAATAAAATAAAATAAACCTAGAACTCATATCACAACATATTACCTACATAAAATAAAACCGTAAACTTAACTCAATATCAAAGAAAAACAATTTAAAAGATCAAGGCATAATATTCAATAAGCAAAACAATAAAAAACATGTGCAAAAAAGATAATAAAAGTAAAATACAGTCTTATAAATAGCTAGAAGTCTTAGTCATAGAGTAGAGTAGTACTATTATACTAATATTGCAGTATGTATTGGGTGGTTTAGTGTGCACACATATTTCCAAGTCGGGTCACTTCTAGTATTATTACTATGAGGTGCACTCGAAGCACCAGCACTTGCCTCAACCTCTATTAAGTATTAAACTGCATAAATAAACTATTGCATAATTTTTTGATGAATAAAAATCATAAATATTTCATAAATCATGCACAGCATCACAAGGCACAAGTACTGCTATTTTGAAATAAGATATATTCTTTTCTTAAAAAAAAAATTTAGAAAACTTCTATAATACAGAATAGAAGCTCAAGGCGCACCGAGGTGCACGCCTCAGTAACATTGTCTGCCTTTAGGCTGCTCAACGCGCCACAGCCAGTGTCTTGTGTGCCTGGCCCTTGAGGCGCGCCTTTGACAACAATGCTTCAACCATCAATTAGGAATTCCTGCATTTTAGTTATTTAATTGTTAGGTCATGTTATCTTGTCCAGCATGTTGCCTGTGTTTTTCATGAGAGATTTTAAATTGTTAAATGAGTTTAGTTAATTTTATGTTGAATATGCTACTCATGCTCACAGTGAGATTAACTCTTAAGCTGGCTTCTAAATAACATTCTCCTACTTTTCTGTTTTATAGGGTCATCAATATGAGACAGTATCCGGTTTTATATGTGAGGCATTTGGATACATCCCAAGGACAGGTGAGACCATCAAAGTTATACTTGAAAAGGAAAATCAAGAAGAGGATGATGAGCAAACTGAAGGCATGTCTGACCGGCCAGACCAGAATGGAAAGCATCGTATATATAAACTTGAGGTATGTTTTGGATTATCCTTGTAATTTTAATTTTCTAGAAGCTTCATTACATGAACAAATGGTCTCAAACCCATTCATACATATCCACTTAGCCTTCACCCCTGGGTAGTATCAGCCATAGACAGGATTCCTGAACCAGATGAATGAGTTACAACAGCTAGGGTGGGCCAGCTGTTCTCAAGGACCATATGTATGTGCATCAATTTCCACTCTTGAGTTTTCACTAATGTGCTTTATGTTTTTTGGGCATTAGACATTGTATCTGCAGTCTCTCCTTTCTTAAAGCTGCCATAGGATTTTACCACTCTTTACAATAGGCTTATTGGCACCTCTATCCATGCAAAGTATCCCCTGTTTTAGGTTTGAAGGAACCAAAGTAGATTAAAGGCTTAGGCCCTTTTTTCCTAAGTAACCAAACTCGCACTTTTGTGCGTTGTGGTTTAGGACTGTCTATTTCAGTTCTACAAGGGCAGAAGGGGGTACTTCATCTAGGACATTACAAGATTTATTCTGTGTTCAATATCTTTATCATTCATTTTTTAAGTGTTGCTGTGATAATTTAGCTCAAAATATCAAACTAGAATTGCTAAAATAAATGTACAAAGTTACAATATCTGAGATATATCAGGCAATTACCAGTGTTCAAAATAATCTCTATTTCAATGTAACTGTTCTGTCAGATATAGCCATTCCAATAATACGTATTGACTGCCTTGTGTTTGGTGGCAATTTAATTATTTTGCCTATCCATACTCCATAGTAACATCAGCTTACTTCAGTGAATCAAGGCTTTAATAAATTTCAATCCTCAATAAAATAGAAGGCAAAGAATCTTGTATCCAACTTAAGAAATAGTTCCTTATCTGGTATCATCAAACCCTTTATTGGAACAGATATATTGTTTTGCACATGGCCTAAATACCTTTGTTGCATTTCACTTTAGTAGTAGATACGAGCACTGTGTTTGTTGCACATACACTGATGCAGGAAATTTGTTTATTATAGTAAAGATAAATGATTTTTCCTGGGGCCTGCATACTAATATTCAGTCTATGAGATTGTTGTGCATTTTTTTTACTCGATCTTAGAGATCGTAATGGCTAACAAGTAACAAAGGCTATGATAAGCTGTTTTAATCTACGTTTGTGATGTAATATCCTTGATGCAGATATTAGCTGGAAATGCCAGAAAAGTAAGTGCTGTTCGATTTGAACGTATAAACAATGATGATGTTATGATGGAGGCCAAAGAAGTGACTCGCTTTGTTCCCAGAATCGTGAAGAGAAGATGGAGCACTGATGAAGAGTCTGATGGTTCTGATTATGATGAGGATTCATTCCAAAAAAGACCAGAGCATAGTCTCTCTGATTCCAATGTAATTGCTGAACATGAAGATGACAATGAGAGTCCTGGTAGACAGTAGTTACATCTCTCTCATCTTCTCTCTCTCTCTCTCTCTCTCTCTCTCTCTCTCTCTCTCTCTCTCTCCCTATCTATCTATCCCAATTTTTACTGCTCCATGAAAGCAGGAAAAGGACTTGACAAACAAAAAAGACACAAGAAATATGGGAGATCCTACCATTGTAAAACTTTTTCACAGATGAAGTGAGGTGTCAACATCTGGTTCATCAAAGTTAGTTGTAATTTGCATGGCAGTATTTTTGGACCATAAATTCGCCAAATTTGGAGTTTCATTGTTCTGCAAATCCATATGCTTGTTCTGTGTGTTGGGCTGGAAGTATAGAGATCCTTGGAGTGGTTGGCTAGGAGGAACAATCAATTCAGAGTGAAAAAATGGCCTGGATGGTTCATAAGCTTTAGCTGGTTCGACTTGCTCTGCTTCGGAGAAGAGTCTCATGAGCTCCCTCTCCTGCCTCATCTCCTTTGCTCTCTCTAACTGTCTAAACCTCTCCTGCAGAAGGGCAATGGAGGAATGGATGACTGTTGGATCGCAGTTTTGCCTACCCATTGACGGATAATGTAATCTGTTAATGAGAGTGATAGCAGTGAATCTTCGGCAAGTCCCTGGATTTCTGTATTCCTATATATATAGGGCATGTGTATGTGGTGCAATCAACATAAGCCTTCAGAACTGATTGTGAATAAAGGCAAAGTAGAATCGGCAGCTAAGATGCTAAGTCCAAGAAGACAAGGTTGTGTGGGTAGCCTAAGAAATCTGGTGGATGCAAGGAGAGGCCCAAGGACATCTTAAGGATAAAAGAGCAGGAAAGAAAATCCAAAATAGGATGGAATGTAGTATTTGGAAGGGTTTTTAAAGAGGAATAAAAGGATAGGTGATGCTCTGTCGGCTTGTCTCCATAAGCTGCAATAGCTTTGGAGAAGACGTGCCTCATTTGGTGGGTTGTTTTTATTATTTATAGCTTTGAACATTCTCTTTTCACCTTTATCAAGTGCAATAAGAAAATAGAAGTAAGGATATGGAGACAGGACAAAGGTTGCAACAGAGAATAACTTTCGATATTGATGTTTTTTCCTTTATTGGATTTTAATCATTTCATAGGAAAGAGAGAAAGTGAACAACCCACTAAAGGGCTCTCCACCAAGAGTGGCTAAGGCATTGTTCTTTCTTTTCTCTGCGTTTTCTGTTTTGTCTTTGAGTTGTTGGATTGAAGTGGCATGAAGAGAAAAGAGTTGGGAGATATTTGGGTACATATGTGGCTGTTGTTGTTGGATTGTTGTGGGTGGCAAATGGCACTCAGTATCAGTTATTTTGAGTTTGAACTTAGCCATTTGAAAGCATGCTTAGAAAGAACCTAACCTATTACTTCCGCCTAGGAATGTCTTCTCTTTCATACATTGCTATATCAATTAAAGTACATGGGTCATTCTTTCCATTACATGCATTACTATGCAGACAGACAGACAGACATTCCCCCCATTAAATTATTAATCCCTAAGTTCCAAAGCACAATGATCAGTTTTTTTCTTCATTCAAAAAATAAAATAAAATAAAATAAAATCTTCCTCTCAAATATATATGTCCACTATGTGAATGATGTTTTTAGTTAGCTATCCTCTATTATATGCTAAATGTTTGATAAATAAGGCTAAATGAATATTCTTTCAATATATTTTCTTAACCATTGTTAATAGCTGTTAAGTATTTCACAAATGGGGTAAAGTTAAATTAATAAAATTAGTAGTTAATTGAATAAATTTTTGATAGAGAGATTTAATTGCACTAATTCATAAATTTTAAGGATCAAATGTGCCCTATTTTTTCAATAGGATTAAGATACTAATTTCACTTGAGACATTATTTGCGGTTTGAGAAAAAAAATATTTTAAATGTTCTTAAATTTTAAAAACTGTTTTTCTTTCATATGAAAATAATAATAATTTATAAAAAATTAAAAAATAAATAAATAAATTTTAAAATTGCTTTTTTGGCACTCAACAACGATGGCAGAGTTATATTCATTTGAAAATGGACAATTGCATCTTTTCAACTTTTTACAATATATGTAATATTATGTAAATTTATATTATTATATAATATAAACTTTCTTTGAAGAATATTAGAAGTTTAATATATAAATTTTTGCATTTTCTAATTTAGAATTCTAGCTTTTTGCACCCACTAACTTAAGGTTCTAACTTTATCACTACTCAATAACAATCTCAAACACCTCGCAAATGTTGATGTTAGTTGTGCAAATCGATTTTCACAAGGCCAACTAACGACTTAAAGATTAGGACCAATTCAAACTCAAGTGCAAACCAGTATAGCCGTAAGTGACCAACAATGTGGACTATTATAATATTCAAAAAATATAAATTTATCTGCATTTGAACTGTGAAAAGATTGATAGATAGAAGAAAAAGCAAGAAAGTTGAAGCTTGAGAGTTGTCTATACTATCTGGAATTTAGTAAGAAAGCATAGCTGGCCATGTTTTGTGACTTTGTGCGGGCGGAAAGAATCAAATTTGAATGGTGATAAATCAAATTCAAGAATGATGGGAAAGTGGGTAAAATCATTTTAATTCTTTTTAAACCAATATGCGACTTTAGCTTTAAACACAAACAAGTTGGTAGGAAGAGAAACTCAATTTATTACATTATTTATAAATTAATATAATTATATAGTAATATGTATGCAGATTCATTAATTGTTGTATTTGCATCAACAAATGTAAATAAAATAATTAAATGTATATTACTGTATAATTAAATTAATTTGTAAATAATGTGGTGAACTGAGTCTACCTAATAATTTATCAATCAACCAATTATATGATCATCAACATCAATGGAGAGCCCACTTATATCCACTTATTCTATGATTATAAATTTGAAGAAAAGATGGCACATTTTTTTTTTCCAATGGATTACTTAGCATTGCATGGCCTTTTGTGAATTCATTAGATTACATGTGCTTGGTTTCTGTGACTTTTTGAAAGTATAGCGAGGAGATATTATTGTGTCATTAACTTAACACTTCATGATTCTTTGAATACAAAAACTTGGCAATTCAAGTTCTAATAATTATGCTCTCATTTACAAGTTACTTTGATGTTTTCTAACTCATGAAACAATCTCATTAAAATTGTATGCATGTAATAGTAATTATTTTACACATACAACAAATTCTAATTGAAAGTAGTGTTTTTTGAAGGATGTACTGTGAAAATTTGATTTTGGGTTTCCTTTGTATTAATATGCAGATGGATGGAATTAATATATATGAAAATTTTACGGAACTCAAATGGGTGCATGATCAATTTGATGAGTAGTCCTATGATTAATCATATAAGGGTTAGACATAACAATTGAAGACATCATAATTGGCTGGCCATGTTTATAATCATTTTCAAAGTTGCAATCATTCCTACTCTGTCTGTATACATGTTTTTCTACATTAAGTTAATTTAATTATAATGAACATTCATTAAGTACAGCAGTTTCATAACTTGATATTATTGTAAGGGGAGCTCTAAGCTCATATGCACCACCCACTACAGTGCCTACGCAATCTGATCATAAATTGGCATCTTTCATTTTGCTCCTTTATTAGTATGAAATCCCATTCTAACTTCCCTCTGTTTCATTCATGGTGGAATCTATATTTTGAACACGCTATCAATAAATGTCAAATAAACAAAAAATAAAAAAGGGCAATTTACATTAAAAAAAAAACCCTTGAATTTTCATTTTTTATCAAATCAATCCTATTCTTTATTTTTCAACTATTAAATAAAAATTGAAAGTATGTATATTTAAAAGTTAAAAAATAAAAAATAGAATTATTTTGATAGAAAAGTGAAAGTTCTTTTTTTTTTTTTCATGTAATTTGCCCATATATATATGGAAATAACATCATTTTTATTTGGGCAAATTACATTTAAAAAAACCCTATACAAATCTTAAATGGATTCTACAAATCTTCATCTTGAGATTTACTGATTTCCAACAGAGAAAATGGTTTCTTTTGAAGTGCCCTTCGAGTAAAGCAGTGTGCTCTGGTAAAAACTTAGTAACTATTCCAGCAGAAACCTCTTAGTTAAAGAAAATACAAAAAGCCAGTTCAACATGTTTTCAACTTTTATCACAAACCTGTGTATACTTCATTGAATTAAGCTCAGAAAATGCATCTATCAACTAACAGATATTCAAACCCAAGAAAGTAGTATGTCCTCAACACTTCACAAAATGCAAAAGAACATGTCTTTTATTGCTGGTGTTAAATTGTAACTTTGCAAGCCTGTGAAACTGATAAAAATCCAACCCTAATAAAGCTGCAATCAAAAGGGTATAACCAACATACCTATAATGTATACATTATCGTTAGGAAAGAGCTGGGTTCCAAGTAAGCTGCTGGGCACTCATCCGTCTCAACGATCTAGCCATCTGTTCATCAGAAACATGCAATCGAGCCATTCTGTTCTGCATATTCTGGAATGAAGGAACATCAACTGCTTCGGATATTATACTATGCTGCTGGGGATCTTGAGCAAAATTCACAAGAGCCTCAGCAGCATTATCCTTCACCTCCTCTAACTCATCATGCAATAATTCAATCAGAATTTGGACCACCCCAGCATCAACAAGTGCTACTCGATCAGCATTGTTACTACTTAACTGAGCAACTGCTCCTGATACCTTCTCTCTAATTTCACTATTTCCATTCCTCAAAAGCTCAAGCAAAACTGGAATTGCGCCTGAGTTTCTAACAACTGAAACTGAGTGCCTGTAACCTGATAGATCCCAAAAAACATCAGAAGCTGCGATTTTCGCTTCATCATCACCTTCTCTTAAGATTCTCGCCAAATGTCCAGCAATAGCAACTGCATTCACTTCAACAACTGCTAGTATACAAAATGCATCTTTTGCAATCTCCTTGCCAATAGGGTCAGGTCCTTGAAGAAGTCCAGCATATAAGGGTATAGCCCCAGCTTCAGCAACAGGCCTAATGAAATCCATATGAGCCGATATCACACCTAGAGAATTACCTGCAACAAGTTTTGTTGTCTCATCCCCAGCACCAAGTAACTCAACAAGCGCTGGTATTGCTCCTAACTCAACAAGCATAGACCTAGCACGTCTCGAAACACCGAGCAATCCTACTGCGTGAGAAGCTCTCTCGCTCGATATCATACTTCCACACCTAACAGCCTCAACAAGAAACCTAAGCCCTCCTAATCTAGGAAGCACCCTCCTCACCTCTCTCAACAATGTCAATGCACTCAAAACCTCTAATAAGTAAGGCCTGTCCCTCTGCCTGCAAGAACTGAACATACTTATAATGATCTCCAACCCTCTATTTCTAGCTAAAATTGAACGGCTTTCATTATCAAAATTGACAAGAACCCAAATACATTTTATAAGAACTGTTTGAAAACCATTACTGGACTGCAGCAACAAGCTTAATAGTGAATCTGTAGCACCAGATTGGCGAATCTCTGACGCCAACAAGGCATAACCTTTATAAGCAATACGCTTCAAACAATATGCAGCTGCTTGTTGAGTGGGATGAATTGAATCGTTTGAATTGCTACCAGCAAGAAGTTTAGCAAGGATCGGTATAGTTCTAACTAATACATGATTTGGTGCAAGTTTTGCGAGATTGGCTAAAGTAACTACAGCTTTTACTTGCACAACCTCAGTTCCTGAGGCAATCGCACTTTCAAAGCGAAATAATGCCTCTTCCCAATCTGGGTTTGTGCTATCTCTAATTTCAACTCTATTCAAATGGATCATCATGCAGGATTCAAGATAAGACGGCAATAAAAAGAGCGAAAAACATCGGAAAAAACGGAAACAGAGTATAGTCGAAAGACAGCTATTTCATACATATGAAATTATCAATTGAACGAAATATAAAACAGGGGAGAGAAATTGAAAAAAGGCAACAACAAATTAAAGAAAAAGAAAGAAAATTTAGCGATACCCTTTCCAAATGAGATAGTGAACTGTGTAGAAATTGGAACGTTTGAAGAAGAAATCAGTTGGCTGGTGGCGAGACCAAGGAAAAGAGAAGAATCACAAACCGCATGTCGTGGGAAGTGAAAAGAGGAACTTCTTCACCGTCACGTGATATAATGATTTTGCCCTTTTTTTTTTTTTAGGATTTTTGAAAGCTTTTTTCAAATTTAGCAAAGATTTCTCCCTATTTTCGTTACCATTTTTCTATTTTCATTTTTTTTCTTTTTAAATATGAGAATTATTGTCTATTTATCATATTTTTTAGTTTATTTGAAGAAAAAAAAAGTCTTTTTCTGTTTTTTAAATATGGATTAAAATTTTATTAACCTGAATGGCCACCAATTATCATTTATATATTTATTTATTTTAATCATTATTTAATTAACTTAATAGAAAAAAATATAAAATTTATATTTAATTAAACTAATTAGTAAAGTAAACATTTGGTAAACCTTAATTACTAAAACAAATATATAACTTTTTATTTAATTAACTTAATTAAAATTATTTACTTTGATAAACTATTAGCTAGATTTTTAGTAAACTTTTTGGTAAACCTTATGTATTTATTTGGTAAACATTTAGTAAATATTAGGTAAATCTTTTGCAAACTTTTAGGAAAATATTGAGTAAACCATTGGAAAATATTTGTTAAATTTATGGATAAATTTTGGGTAAACTTTTTAGTAAATTTCGGATAAATATTTGGTAAATATCGGGTAAATTTTTAGTAAATATTAGGTAAATTTTTGGTAAATTTTGGATAAACATTTAATATATTTTTATATAAATTTTGGGTAACTTCAACTTTAATAAATTTTTTAGTAAATCTTAGTTAAATTTTTGGTAAAACATTGAGTAAAACTTATGTAAACTTTTGGTACATTTTGGATAATTTCAACTTTCATTAATTTTCTAGGTAAATATAAGTTAAACATTAAGTAAATCTTGGATAAATTTTAAATAAATCTTAGTTAAACTTATGTAAATCTTGAGTAAATATTATACAATTTTAAATTTCATTAATTTTTTAGTAACCTTTAGTGAACATTAAATTTTGGTATTTTTAATGGACTATATTTTGGTAAATAATTAAGCATTTTTTTTCCATTTCATTAAAAATCTTTTCTTTTCGTTTTTTTAAATGAATGGTTTTGCTTGCCTGGATATTCATTTTGGAACAAATAGAAGGACTATTAATATTAAGCTTTTAGATTTTGATTTTGTCACATTATTATGCTTTTTGTTTTTTTAATCAATTATAAGTTGGGAAATGAACGGTGTGACTTGAAGGATTACTTAGGAAATTTTTAAAGTTTTCAATCAACTAGAGCATAGGTGATTTTCACATTATTATGCCCTTAAATAAATTTTACCATGAGAGGCTTCAAATCTTAGTTCTACAACTGTTGAAAAGGATGGACAAATAACTTGTAACATTAGTAGAAGAAGAGAGTCCAGTTCGTTCCACAGGTACCCCAACAATAACAAATCAATCCACTCGAGTCCAACCTCCTCATATTGATAGGTATCCTTCTAGTTTCAACCAACCTTCACAAAGTTTGCAAACCAGACTTTACCCAAATGGCTAAGAAGATGAAGTTGCCTATATTTGCAGGTATATACCCTTAGGGCTAGCTCACTAGAGCTGAAACCTACTTCGATATACATGGCACTTCAGATTGGGCTCATGTTGGTATGAAGGGTGTTCCAGTGCATTTGTTCTCCATTCTTCGAGCAACTCGACATAATATGACATGAGATATTTTCAAGAAGGAGCTAATGAGCCGTTTTGGGGGTATTACCAATCTTAATCCCTATGAACAACTGGAAGTTCTCTAGCAAAAAGGTAGTGTCGATGATTACATCAATAATTTTGAGTTGGTTGCTTCTTTGATACCCCAAGAGAATGAAGATTTATACTTGGGCTACTTTATGAATGGATTGAAAGATGAAATCAAGCACCGGTTGAGAATAACTGACCCAAAAACCAAGTTGAGTGCATTCAATACTATAAGAAACGTTGAGCTTGCTTTAGGAAGAAAAGGAGGAGGTCAGATGGATAGTACAAGAGCAAGGTCAGAAGGGGAATGGGGAGAAGATAGTCACTTGCAGAATCATGTGTAATTTAAGAACATGGGATATTTCTCTAAGCCTATTAGAGCTGGATCTACAAAAGGCCCACAAGGCCCAACCCAACTAATTCAAGTCCTAAGGTAGGGACTCAAGAAATTTTAGTTTTTCAGAATTGCCTCTCCCAATCTAAAGGCATTTGTCATTTAACCAAAAGTGAGTGGGAAGAGTGGAGACGAAAAGTGTTGTGTTTTACTTGTAATTAGCCATACTCGCTGTAGCATAAATGTTCTGAAGGCAAGCTATGAATCTTATTATTAAATGATGAAGAAGATGTAGTTGTGGAGGAAGAAGTTGCTCCAGTTATACAGGATGAGGAAGCAATTTCGGCTACTAAGGAAGGAAAATGCCAAGTACTCGAGCTCATAGGTATGTCGACATGTAACATTTAAGGTCTCAAAACTTTAAAACTCAGTTAAGAGCTTATAAGGATTCCAATTCAAATTCTGGTGGATAAGAGAGCCACGCATAATTTCATATCTCGTAAATTGATCTCCCATTTAGGAATTTCTACTAGGTCTTTTGATGGGCTTGACATTAGATTGGTTGATGGTTATAGAATTTGGGTGCAGGACAGATGTGAAAAGGTTGAACTGAGATATTGGGAATTTTCATATCAAGTTTCAACTCTAGTTTTTGACCTTGGTAGTTTAGATGTGGTACTAGGGATTGAGTGGTTGAAAGAAATTGGGGGAAGTGGTGCACAATTGGGATGAGCAATACATGAAGTTTAAGCATAGGGATATTTGGGTTGAATGGAAATCAAGCAAATAGAAAGGAAGGCAGACAGACAATCTCTTCACAACTAGTTATGTAAACCAAAGTGGGGACGGATATCACATATGGCAGCCACCGAGAATACAGTAAAGGAAGAATTAGAAGAGTAGTGTTTGAGTTTGGGTCAGCAAGGGCAGCTGGATATGCTATTAGACAGGTTTGAAGTATTTTTCATTAAACCTCAGAGATTGCTACCAGTTCGATCTTATGATCATCCTATCAGTTTGCTGCAGCATCAAAGCCCCATCAATGTTAGACCATATTACTACCTGCATGCCTAGAACAGTTTGAAGAGCTGTTAAAGAAGGGGGTGACGTCAAGCAAGAGTGTATATTCAAGTCCAGTTATCTTGGTTAAGAAGAAAGATCAAACATGGCATATATGTATTGACTACTAAGCCCTCAACAAAGTCTTCATTCCTAACAAGTTTTGATTCCAGTCATTAATAAGTAGATTGATGAACTACATGGTGCTTGTTATTTCTCTAAGTTAGACTTGAAATTCAGTTACCACCAAATACATATGAAGAAAGAAGAAATGGAGGAGATAACCTTCAAAACCTATGATAGGCATTACAAATTTCTAGTATTGCCTTTTAGTCATACTAATGCACCTTATACTTTTCAAGCTGTAATGAATGATTTGTTTCAACCTATGTTGAGAAAACATGTGCTAGTTTTTTCTTATGCCATTCTAATCTACAAGAAGAGTTGGAAGGAGCATTTATTACATTTGCAATCTATACTTGAGCTTTTAGAAGCTAATCAATTTTTTGTCAACCAAAAAAAGGTGTACTTTTAGCCGAACAATAGTGGACTATCTAGGCCATATAATCAGTCATCGTAGGGTTGCAATAGAGGAAAGTAAAGTTAAGGCAATCACACAATGACCAGTTCCTCAAAATGTGAAGGGAGTCCAAGGTTTCCTTGGCCTTATGGGATACTGCCATAGGGATGCGGCAGCATAGCCAAACCTCTTATACAATTGACTAAGAAAGATAATTTCAAGTGAGATCGAAGCTCAAGAAGCTTTTGAACAACTCAAGAAAGTAATGGTGAGTGCACCAGTCCTTCAATTACTAGATTTTTCTCTACCATTTAAAGTAGAGTGTGATGCCTCTGATTGAGGAATATGGGTTGTCCTAATGCAAAATCTTGGATAATGGGTTATAAGCTAGTAGAGGAATAGAGGAATAAGGGTTATCCTAATGCAAAATCTTAGTTGACCTAGTTAAAGACCCACAGTCACATCTGACCTATAGTGTGCGACGTTGGATTGCTACTATGGAACTCTTATAAATTAGGTAGGCATGAGTTCAACAATACAAAAGTTTGTGTAGGAATGTGAAATTTGCTAAAGAAGTAAGGCAAGCACATTAGCTCCTAGGGGGTTATTGCAACCTTTGTTTATTCCGAACATTGTATAGGAGCAAGTATCTATGGATTTCATCTTAGGTCTTCCAAAATCCAAGGGATACGATTTGATTTTGGTGGTGGTGGATAGGCTGTTCAAATATAGCCATTTTATTCTTTTAAGGGTTGGAACATTACTGAAATTTTTATGAAAGAAGTAATGCTGCTTTATGGCATCCTGAAATCCATTCTTAGTGATCGGGATCCTCTTTTCATGTGCAAATTTTTGCAAAAAAATTTCAGAATTCAGGGTACTCAATTGCATATGTCTTCTTCCTACCTCCTTGAGTCGGATGGGCAAATAGAGGTCATTAATCGATGTTTGGAAACATATTTAAGATGCTTTGCTATTGAATAGCCTTGATATTGATCGTTATGGTTGTCATGGGATGAGTTTTGGTATAATTCAAATTTTCACACTACCATTGGCACTACCTCATTTGAAGTGGTTTATGGTAGGAAGGCCTCAACCATGAAATAGTATATTTCGGGTGAAGTAAAGGTTGAGATTGTGGCTAGGGAACTTAGAGATCGAGATGAAGTTTTGAAACAACTCAAGCATCACCTTACTAGAGCACAAGAACAAATAAGAAAGTGGCTAATGCTCATAGAAGAGATGTGATCTTTAAAGAAGGGGATTCGGTTTATTTGAAATTAAGACCACATCGACAACAATCTATGGTCCAAAGAGTGAATTAGAAATTGGCCCAGCACTACTGTGGATCATTTCAAATTGAGCAAAAAATTAGACCTGTGGCATAGAAACTAACGCTGCCCCCTTCATCCAAGATATATCCAGTCTTTTTTGTGTCCTTATTGAAGCGTGCAGTGGTCTCAAGTTGTGTGGATGCCTCCTTGCCCGAAGAACTGTTCTTAGATGAAGCAGAACTGGTTTATTCTCAGAAAATTTTGCCTAAAAAAGTGGTGAAATGGCAAGGAGAATCAGTTATACAATTGTTGATCCAATAGCACAATAAACATGCATAAGAGGCAACATGGGAGGAAGAACTTTTGTTGAAGAGCAAGTTTCCAAACTTTAGTCTTAAGGACAAGACTATAATTGAAGGAGGAGGCAATGATAAAAAAAAAGAGCCCAAAAGAATTGCAAATGAGAAGCCCATTTGGAGAGTATATTCTAGAAGGGATAAAGATACACGTGGACAGGGATTGCTTGGTAAATGATTTTAGAGTTAGTTATGTATAGGGTAGTGGAGCAAAAAGGGGGAGCATCTTTGTCATTATTGTATTTTGTTAAGTTCTCTTGGCTGCAGCTGGAGTATAAGGGCAACCTACCCTGGGAACTGTGGTTGCACAATATTACCACCGTTACTGTTTTATTCATTTACCATTGCTTTCTTGACGCTGAATGTAATGGCCTTCTAACTATAATAGTATTACTGTAAGGATCCTTTTTGAAGATTAAATGAAGTGATTGTCTTCTTCTCCATTGCTATTCTTATTTGTTTGAAATATTTTTGTGAGTAGTTGTTAGTTTCTTATTATTACTCTACTGACATGACATAAAATTCAAGCAAGATTAAAAAGGTTATATTGACTAGGAAGCTAAGTCATTTTACAAACTTTAAAACACCATCATTTTTATTTTTTCTAAAATTTTAAAACCTAAATCTCTCTTTAAATTTAAAAAATAATACATATAGCTATCGTGCTTGGAAGTTGCCTAGTTAGTATAGCAAGAAGAAATAAAATTTTTACTGTCAACACAGTTTCACTGTAGAGATTTAAGTTTTATAATTTTAGTAAAAACAAAAATGATGGTATTTTAAAATTTCTAAAATGATTTGGCTTTCTAGTTGGCATAGTATTTTTAATATTGCCGAAATTTTATATTATGTCAGCAAAGTTTTGCCATGATTTATAAATTAATAAAATTTTAAAAGTTTGTGTATTTAAATAAAAAAAATAGAAAATACAACTTAATTTTGATACAACCTTAAAATTCATATTATTTTTGGCAATTTTTCCAAAAAAAAAATGTGATACTCAAATTTCTGAGCTGCAAAACTATTTTAGACAGTCATTTTCATGAAGATTAATGGATTTTAATGGTCAAAAATAAGAAATAAAGTACATTTTTATTGACATATATGTCAATTTCTCTCGCTCTGATGCTCTAACTATATTCTTGAAATAAATTATAATTGATAGTGGTAGTAGTGCTCCAAATTTGATCATTTTGCATGTAATAAAACCCTAAAACATAGTTAAAAATAAATAAAGAAAAGAAAAGGAAAAAATTCAATATGGTATCCATAAGTCTAAAACCTTGTCCCTTAATAGGTTTGGACAAAAACACCACCCTTTTTATATTGAGAATTAGGGAATGATGATGTTATAAATAGTGTAGTAGACATGCAGTTACGTGAATTCAACTAATTAGTTTGGGAGTTCCTGCTACCACTCAAACACCTTCAAAAAGAAATGAAATTCCTTACAGCAGGCTGTAGTTGGCTAATAGAAAAATGCAATGCATTTATCAGCTTTTTGGAGCACATGCACTAAGCTACAACAAATAACAACATGACATTGAACAAGAGAAGAAGAAAAGAAAAGAAAAGCTATATTCATAGATGATTAAAGTCATTCTCAACCCCCTGAAGATATTCATTTTTGTCATTCAGCCCCTTGCAACAATTTTTAGTTCATTTAGCCACTTAAACTCTTTTTTTGGTCTACTTTGCCTCCTATCCAATTCGTAAAACTAAACATATGGCCCCTTGTTGCCTGCAGTTGGCTAATAAAAAGATGTAATGCATTTATCAGCTTTTTGGAGCACGTGCACTAAGTTACAACAAACAACAACATGACATTAAACAAGAGAAGAAGAAAAAAGAAGAAAAGCTATATTCATGTATCGCTAAAGTCATACACAGCTCCCTGAAGATATTCATTTTTGTCATTCAACTCCTTGCAACAGTTTTTGATTCACTTAACCACCTGAACTCTATTTTTTGTCCACTTTGCCCCCTGTCCAATTCATAAAACCGAACATATAGCCTCTTGTTTCCATGGTTTCAAAAAACTGATGTTACATAACGTAACAGTCGTTCTTTAACAGAAATTTACTCTACCGTTGTCGTTGCTGCTGTTCTATAACGGCGATAATTTTTTTTGCAAGAAAAATACTATTCGACGTTACGTAATAGGTTACGATAATAAGTAACAGTGAAATTGGTCTTTATATTCTTAAATCCACAATATAAAAGTGTTGTCTAACCAAAGTATCAAACCCTATTCTCTCTAAATTGCATTCATTAGTACCAACATACCAAACTTAGATTGTTAAGAAATTGGAAACAAACAGAGGAGACTAAATTGTTTTTGCAGTCAAAGGAATTTGAGCCTCAAAGATATGAAATTGGTGAGTTCGAGTCGGTAGGAGCGTGATTCATGAAGAGTAGGTTATGGATGTTGAAAATTTGTGGAAATCAGCATCAATTGTTAGTATTTTTCTATTTTTTTCCCTCTAGATATGTTGATTCTCCTCCAAATCTATTCATTTTTTTGTGTGTTGGTTGCCGACGAGTTTGACCTAACACCTGCATGGATGATTTTGTGTTTTTAAGGTTCACTATGCGAGTTTGGTAGAAGTTGAAAGTTGAGAAGAGATGAAGGAAGAAGGACTGAAGGAGTGGAAGGGTCAGTCAAGAGGGACCGGTGTTATCTATTAATAGCTTATTTGATAGAATTTTAAACTTAATTATTATGTTATTTTTATTATTAAAAAATTTGATTTTTTCCTCTTCTAATCCAAATTGGGCTTAGGCTTGAGCTTTCATGTTATCCAAATTAGGTAATTATATTGCATTAAAATGGGCTTAAACTTTAAATTCCCAATTATATAATTAATTTGGTTAATGAATAATTTACTATTATATAATCAATTTTAATGATATCAAATTTGCTACAAATTTCACATATATGAACTTATATTATTATTTGCAAATAAAATATAATTATGCATGTAAGAGTGAATGGACATTAATAAAACATAATTGTGCATAATTATTTCCAGCAATTTTTTCATTATTATGCATGTAATATTGATAATTAATTTTCATTTGCCAATAAAACATAATTATGCATTATAATAATCAGAGAGTCAACCACAACTATATAGATTCTTCATAAAATTCAAATAAAACTTGCTCATTAAGCAAAAGAAACATCTATCATCTGTAAGTCGACAATCGGGAAACAAGTATGGCTTCCAATATTACACAACATTATCAATGCGAAAAAAAAAAAGCAATATGTGAAATTTCTGTAAGCAATGGATAACCCCACTCTAGGCAAGCAAATGCCTCATAAAAGTTTGAAATTTCTACTTAGAAAAAATTGGAGATTAAATCACAATTATAGAAATTGCTGACAATAATTAAGCTATCGAAATCAAACAAAAACAAAATTTTGATCTGGTTTGCTTTCCCAAGTTTAAAACTGTGTCCCCATACTAATTATTGCTTCAGAACCCATCTGGTGATCAGTTCAACCTACCACTCACAATTATGAAGGGAACACATGATCAGTTCGGTTCATTTGTGAAGTCGATCATTCTACAAGGGGGGCATATTCTAGTCCGTGATAAAATCCTGTCAAATAAAAATGTAAGAACTTGAAAACTATTAACACAAATAGTTCAGGTTACGACTAAGATTGACAACTCATGAAAGATGGAAGTTACACTACCAAGCAAGAACACCCGTGAACAAGGCTGAAGCTAATTGTACCAAGAAACAACATATGACTCAAACCACCAGAAACACAATTCAATCTTTAAGCTTTTAATGTAACATTTTTTTTTATATAGACCAAGGTAGGAATTTTAACTGCCTGACAAAATTAACAAGGACTAAGTTCCTTAAATCTTATATGTAGTTAGAGTTCTATCTACAACACCTTTGATAATGAAGGCACTGGCAATCAAATCCTCATTGAAAGCAATCAGCTTATTGACAAGAAGACGACCAAATCCTGATTTAAAACAATCAATTCATTGACAAGAGGATAAGAAATCAAGCTCATAAAAGCAACATCTTCCGCTAAATCATTTAAAACTTGGAATGATGTCAGCAACTTTCCCTAAAGCAGAAGTTATCAAGAATATGGGAGCTTCCAAAATAGTATAAGCTTACAAAGTAATAACTATGCCAGCTTAGAACTAATTAAAATTATAGTAATTGCCCTGCATGCCCACCCATGACCTTATAAGTTTAAATTTACACAAGGGATGGCACTCTCCACAAAAGTAAAAATGTCAAAAGAAAAACTACTTAAAGATTAGTCTTTTCTTAGGGCAGTGTTCAAAATGAGGCAGCATACATAGCTAGCTGCTAGTCTTCCGTGCATTTTCTTAGAATAAACCAAATATACAATGATGCATAATTTATTTCAAAAATCATTTGTCTAAGTAGCCTCACTATGTAATTTGCATACAATGTCAATACCTGCCAGTTACGCATTTTGCTGGACTTGTTGATGTATTTGGAGCAACCAATCTACATATCCATTTGTACCTCCAATCTGGTCTTCCACAAGGTTTGTGAGGAGGAGTATGCCTTCTCTGGGTTGTTCACCTTGTCTTACAAGATGGCACAGCTGATAATATGAATGATCACATTCCCTTAATTTCTTAAGTATGCCCATTAACTTTCTTGACATTTCAGTATCATGCTCTCTCAGTGTAACCTGATCCATCAGTGTCATGGATAGTCAATTATAGCCTAGTAATAAAGCGAAATAAGATCCTTGGTAACCATAAAAACAAAATTCACCACTGGATGATAAAAACATTTCTTTCCTTGTTCTTCTTTTCATTTTTTTTAATTTACTTTTCTTCTCTTCCTAAGAAAGAGATAGAATGATCCACATATAGAATGCATCAATTTTCAAAATTTTTTTTTTTATTTAATGCTCAGTTGCTCACAAAATAAAGGCATAATTACCAGCTTTGATATAATCCAATTTTTACCAATGATGTTTTTCGCAATCAATGCCCAAAGATTCCTCCAAAGTAAGATCATGTTACACCCAAAAAAAAAAAGTACTAAAAAATAATACCAACTATAGTTTCTTTACAAGAGGTGATGGCTCATAGCTTCATCACTGGATGGGTATAGAAAGATAAGAATGAAAAAAGAAACACAGTCAACTCTTGAAATCATATACTCTTGATGGATGTTCTAACTTAAAGACAAATGTAAAGGAAAACTAGCTTAACTCTGGTCACTTCACTCACAAAAAGTTCATCCTACTAGCTCCTACGACCTATCTTATTTCCTTTCAACCATGAGTAAAAAACATCCTTTATTTTTTTCAGTATGGCAAATAAAAATACATACTAATATTTAACAGCAGCATACCTTATATAACTCAGCTGCGGCATCTGGCCCAAGTAGACTCATAGCTATATCAGGTGAAAGCATCCTACCAAACCATAAAATAAACCGAAAACCATCATCATTTATATAAAGGCCTCTAGAATCTAAGCTCTCTGCAGTCAATGGTAGCCTCCTTATAATGTTTTTCAACTCGTCCACTTGGGTGAAAGGCTGCATACATGATATTGAGATTTATCATTAAAAACTATAGAAGACCAATATTAAAAATGCAGTAATCACTGTGGAACAAAGATTACCTTCAACAAATGATCATCTACTCGAATCAAGCAAGGGTATAAAAGTTTCAACAATTTTTTTACAGGTAATGCCATCATCGTAAATCCCGCAGCACAGCGTTCATCAAGCTGAACATCAGCATACCCTCCTCGGAGAGGTACTGATTTACAAAGTGCTAATCCATACAAAGGTAAGAACTTTAAAGACTCTGGATATATCATTCGGCCTCCCAAACGATGCTGCACAGCATAGAGATTTCGGTATTCTCTGAAAGCTTTCACAATCCTTAGCTGTACAGAATTTCGTCCATCTTCCAGTTTAAGGGATAATGTTTTTTCAATTGCTGCAAATTATTTCCATTGATTAGAAACATCATGATGTTTATATCAAGATCACAATTTACCGTTAATGCTAGTGTAAAATCCAGTTTAGACCAACCTAATCTACTAAACAAGGAAACAATGGCACCAATGTCAGCTTGGCGGTACATTTCCCCCAAATCTGCAACCACTGGAGCTGCTGCTGTGTGAACTCTGATACGCCGCTCTCCGCAAGATGCAGTGTATCTTTCAATGGTTAAGAAAAAAAACTCATAAAAAAAAACAGGCTACTAATTTATACTAGCGAGAAAAAGATTCAACTGAAACTGACACAACTACTTGCACAAAATCTAAGTAGAAAAGGGTGGGAAGTAGCATTAGTTTATTCTTCCATAGACTCTCCAGTAGCAATATATACAAGGAAATCCATGAATGATTTAGATGACAGCAACAGCCAAACAGACATCTCTACCTTCCGGTTTCTGACCAGCTTGATAGCAAAAGATAAAAGAAAAATTAAAAGAACACTTACAAGTCTAACTAGAAATACAAGTAATAGGTATATAGCATGAACTATGCATGAGAAACTATTTCTCTTAATAGAAAAACTCACATACACACGTCTGTAAGGAAATGATGGAGTTTCTTAACATATTTCTACTCAAAGGATACAGCAGAGCAACTTGGAAATATACAGTCTGAGTTGTCAATAATGTCTCCTCAAGAGATAACTGCATTGCATATGCTTTATCACAATCAACTGCTGGAAGCGCTAATAAATCTGTTGATCTTAGCATAAAATTCCCATGATAAGATGTAAACCGAATACCTAGAAACATAGAGGAAAAAGAAGATATTAGCCATCCATCTATCCAGAAGAAAAGGCACACAGAGACAGTGGAATCAATGGCAAGGATCCTTTCAGATGCTCATATATTATCTTAAAATAGAGAATGTTTGGAACAAAAACACATAATGGATGTACCTTTTCCACATCTTATGCGCATGACAGCTTCCCATGCAGTTTCCCTAGTAAGATCCCTAGCTAACTCATGTCTCAACTTCTCTCCATGATTTGCTGATTGGAAACTTGGATAGTAGTAAACTTGTCCCCCAGTATATTTAGCCAGTGTCCCTAAAAAGAGAGAGCAACCAATTTATACCAACCACTGAAACTTCAGTTTCATATTAGTTTTATAAATTGTCATGCCCAGATAAACAAATAATTGAGCATAGGAAGAAGAAACAACCAGAAAGGTATAAACAATGTGCATCTGCATTTTCGAACATCAATAATGCAGAGGTCATTAAGGGCCTGTATATCGGCCAACCTTGAATTAATCTCAGGCCACTTTCACCATATATAAATACCCAAAAGCATATCTTGAATCTCCAAAGAAAAACAACAAATGAAGATAATAAAGAAAAGTTTTGATTTTAGTTACATTAAAAATAAAACATGAAAAGTATTGTAACAAGAACACAGTTCAAGAAAAGTAAATTTTTATACCTAGTGAGGCTATATCAATGTACTTGTCGCTAAATGCATATATATTAACTCCTATCTGGTACTTGGTAAAATCAGCAGCCATTTGCTTATAGAATGGATCCTCTGGTATTCTTAAAGTATGTTCTTTATCTGTTCCATAAACACGAAGATCATCCCCCCGCAACTTTAAGCGGCCCACACCAAGAGAGGGCATAGTATTCTGAAAAATTAGCAATTTCCCACCAAGTTGGTTCTGGTGAGAGAGAGAGAGAGAGAGTTAGTACACAAAAGATGGATGAGAAAACTAATTCAGAAAAAGAATATCAAGCAATATTAGATCAAAATTTGAATGACTATTATCTACAGAGCATCTATTTGGCTATCTGGGAGTACACAGAATAGTCAGTTTTCAGGAGAAAAAACTCAGATAATTTTCTTATTAACCCATTAGATTGTTGCCACCTTATAAAGCAAAACATTTTACTCAAGAACAAAGTTTAACATTTGGAGCTCAAAAGACAAAGTAGAGACAATCAATTTAATCTCTTTCTTCCTACTCTAATCTCATGCTGTGAGTAGATAATGCATTGTTGGACAGGACATCATATTGGTTAAGATGAATATTAAACCAGGAATTAAATAGACTTATGTTTTTCAGTTAACAATAAAGCAGAAAAAAAAAAAAAAGGGAAGAAATATCACACACCATAACCATGAACGCTGCTTTTAATGCAGGACCAAACGCAGATTCTAAATTCATATTGTCCTGGAACATGGATGGTAAACTATCTAGAAATGCTTCCACAACAATTCTCGACTCTGACAAATTAACAAGAAGATCATCAGGCAATGGAACAAATATGTCATCCAAATCTGAAACCACCATCATCTGAGGCTGCGTCAATGATGACTGCACCAAAAGGAAAAATCCACAACTCATGTAGGTCAATTGTTAGCTGCAATGGGGAGAAATATACGAGGCATCTAAGAGAACTAGCTTCCACACAATCACCCATGACTTGCCTTCATGTTGTAAAAATGTATTGTGCTGTCATACGTGATAAATCCAATCTGTGTTCTTGGAAAGCCAGGTAAGTCATCCAAACAAGACTTAATAGTTTGGGCCACAACCTGCAGAGAGAAATCAAAAGTGAATATAAGTTACCAACAAGTGCATGGACATAAATACAGACTCAATATATATCTCATGCCAAGGATTAACACCAACACCTAGCAATTCATTTTGATTTTATTAATTAGAAGAATCTATAAAGGGATATCATGAAACATTATCAAGCAATCATCCTAAAGAAGTGCCACTTTTGACTAAACAGGTCGTTGTTATCCATCTATTCTCCTTGGAATTCATTTTTCTAATGGACAGTTACACCAAATGCATTCCCCAAAGAGAAAGTGTTCACAATGCCAAGACCAAGAATAAATTTGCTTATTAGAATATCCCCAAACCTGCACTTCAAACCACTTTTAAAAAGAATATGACAGCATACATATTCCTAAAGCTGGAAAATTAAATAGATGTAACTTTGCCTTGAAAAAAAAAAGCTGCAAACAGTACAAATGATACCCTTGCAGCCTTGCTTTCACCTAGGTATGCAAGAATCAAGAATCATGTAGCCGAAACAACAGCCTCACATATCAGGATTGAGTTTGTACCATCTTTCATATGTTTCATCTAAAATCACAATTGTATTCATAGAAGGCCAGATGATCCAGGCATAAAGTAATACTCAGTGAGGAAACTTACCTCAACCATGCCACTTCTAAAAGCAGATATTGAAACATCAATCAAAAAGAAGTATAATGGTGGCATTGGAGGCCGCACCATATACTCAGTTGGAGCAACAAACTCCACACTACCCTTTGTAAGCTCAGGTCGTTGATCCAAATCAACTCTTCTGCCAGTGGCATCCAAATGGGCAAAGTAATCACCAGGAACTGGAAAGAAGAGTTAAAGTTTGATGAACAACTTTGACTGTAACCAGACAAAGATGCTATGAAGGTAAAAACCATATTGACCAAAAACAAAAAGAACAATAATTATTAAAGAAATATACAGAATAAAATATAAAATCTAATTAAGTATAGCTGACAAATTAACTGAGGCTTTAAGAAAATGCTATCCATATTAAATATGTGAGAAAAGCGCCAAATAAAGAGTTCCATATTGTGAAATTTGATCATCCAATGTATGCTGAGCCAAGGCAAATTTTGCAATCATACTAGGAATTCAAGCATATAAACACTAAATCACACTCCAAACATATCAACTGCAATTTAGAAGTGGTACACCCAATAAACTGAAAAATTAATAAGCAACCACAAAAAAAAAAAATTGTGATTACATGAACTGACATAGAGAGCATCTTTCACATTATACAACTATATAAATATATCGAAATATACATAAAAAATCTTCAAAAGGCAGATTCAAAAAGCATTGAAATAAAAATGTGTCAATCCATAGTAAAGTTTTTAAAACACGTATAGAAGTACACGGGTTAATTTCACAAATGGTTATTATACGTTCGTAACTTGCGCAAAAATAACTTTTTTCATTTTTTTTTCATAAAAATCACTCAATATCATTTTTTTCTCATAAAAATTACTTCCACTACTCTCTCACCATATTGCTAACGTGGACAATGATGTGGCATCAGAATGCTGACATATAATCTCACGTTATTATCCATGTAGATGCAACATCAACAAATTCAAATAATTATGTCACGTGGCAAACCCAGCTGGACATGTGGATTAATTTCACCTGTGGTCACTAAATTTTGCTCTATTTGCAACAAAAATACTTTTTTTTTCATTTCGAAAAAATCACAACCCTTAGTTTTGTTATTTTTTCAGACAAAAAAAATTAACAATTTTGTTGCGAATAAAACAAAGTTCAATAACTATTGATGAAATTAAAATTTGATATATCATCTTTCTCTAGCTAGATCTGCCACGTGGCGGCTGACGAGGTAAAAGTTGATCACGTGTCATCCACATGAACAATAATGTGGCAATACAAGTCATAATTTGGGTGTCATGTCATTGTCCACGTCAACAATCCGGTGAGAGAGTTGTTAGAAGTGATTTTTATGAAAAAAAATAAAGTTTAGTAATTTTTATGGGAAAAAATTAAAAAAAAATTATTTTTGCCCAAATTATCGAAAATATAATGACTTTCAGTTAAATTAACCCAAAAGTACACAACCATAAGTAAAATCTCACAAGAAACAAGGCTCCAAATCGCAAACAGATTTTCTTTGTTGGCCATAACACTATTAAATAGCTTCACAAGATATATTTATTGAATGAAAGTCTACATTTACCATCATTAAGCAACAAACAGATATTGCAGCGCCACTTCCTCCCAGCATCTGTAAAGGTTACATATGGATTCACATATGTGCGACATCTCCGACAACGAATAATTCCAGTTGAAACAAAATTAAGCACAGGCACTTCTTCCTGAGTGGAGAAAAAGAGCAACAAACAATGAAGAAGACATGGATTCTCAAATAAATAGTAAGTATACCATGTCCAGATTGCTAACTGAGAAATAAGAAAGAAAGGTATCTATAACATGAATAAATTGTCTACTAAATTTGATTGTAGAGTCACTAACCCCATCTGGAGCTTCAGCAAGAGGACAAACAACTGCTCCAAGAGGTAAATGCCACCTTGAAACTAAAGACTGAGAATTTGGTATGGCACTAGTAGTAAGCTGTAAATATCTAGGATTACAATTCATGGAATATGCCTCTGACGATGGAGTTGGCTCCACATCACCTTCCAAAGGCTTTGGCAATCCCTTCGGATCAAGTCCTGGATGTATTGATCCTGGAACAGACCCAATAGAGAGTGAGCTGAAATCTTCCAACAAGCCTTGGATGCCACCTGCAGGAGGTGCGGAACCTGGATGTTGGATTTGTTCCCTTGAATGAATGCCAAAAGGGCCCACTACTGGTGGAGGTTGAGCAAAACCTCCTTGGTGAGTTTGAAAAGGTGGCATTGATGCAGGAGGGGCAAAACTTCCTTGCTGAGATTGAAAAGGAGATTGTACAAGAGAAGCTTGTGAAACTTGGGTCAACTGCTTTATATATCCAGGTAAAGGAGGCTGCAAAGTGGCTCTGGCTGGAGAATATGATGAATCTGATGAAGGAAAAGACGGCGGAAAATTGGGCCCAGAACCAATAAATGATGAATCTGATGAAGATTGAGGAGCATTAACATTTAGAGGTGGAGATCCCATAGGCACTGACGGTGGTTGTGGACGGAAGGGAGGTAGAGACGATACTTGACCACGAGGGGGCTGAAATAGCGGTTGGCCAACAGAAGGAGCTTGAGGAGTAGTTGCAGCTGGTGGAGGTGGAGTTGGGAAGCGCTGGAATGGACCAACGGTTGAGGGCACATATGAAGCAGGAGGAGCAGGTCTAAAACCAGAGGGCTGTGACCCACCTGCAGACCCAGATGCCATGGTAGGTATTGTAGTTTGTGGAACAGCTGGTGAAGTAGATCTAAAGCTAGAGGCCTCTGATCCAACCACAGGACCAGATGATGAAAATGGTGTCGTACTTGGAGGAGGAGCAGCAGCATATGGTGTAGCTGAAGGAGTCATAGGAAAATTTGGACGGCCAGGATTTTCAGTCCCCATGGCTTTCAAGAAAAAATCTCTCTGTATTATATACCTACAATTCCATTACTTAACCTGCAAAAAGAAATATTAACAAAAATTCAAATAATTCAGAATGCATTACATAAAATATATCACAACACAGTACAGAGTGAATGCACACATTTGTTAGATGCATAAAAGAAGACACGAATATCTACAATATGAACAACAAAACCTGTTAAGAAAGTTAGCTTCCAAATAAGTAACAGCTATTACACATAAACAGAACTAAACTGAAAATATCAGATACTAATATTTTCAGAATATGAAGTTCTTGTCTGTTTGAAGCAAATGAGTTCAAATGTAGAAATCATTTGTAAATGAACTTTAATGTTTAGGAAAAGCAACAGGTAGGGCACCTGCAAAAAGTGCCCTACCCATTCCCAAACCCATACAAGGTATCCATATCCATCGCAGACCCCCTTTTTACTACCATAGCCATTTCAAATCCTATTAATATCCCTGCATACTGCCTGACACCCATACAAATACCTGTTTACCTATTTTCTCTCAAAAATTGAACATTATAATAAAAAGAACATAAAATTCATAATGCAGTATATAAAATTGTGCCTAAAGCCATTTATTTGTTTACAGGGTTACCTAATCCAACAATTAGCCAAGGAGACTCTACTTCAACTTCATTGCCAGTATTTGGCAATGAAGCTCGTACAGGGAGTTTAAAAGATATCAAATGCCTTAGTTGAAAAAGAAAAATTCTTAGACCGCATACAACATGGTCCTACACTGTCAGTTCAGTTAATAAGCAACCGACCAAACCAATTTAACCAAAACCAAAATTCATATATATCTATTCACCAACTCTTCAGTTAACAGATCAATTTGATGAAAATAAATCAGTCAGTTATTCATCATTTCAATACAATAACAGTGACTTGTGTCAGTGTCATTTAAATTTTAATAACAAAAAAATTCAAGAAATTCAGAATTCAAAGACAATCTGTTTTAATAACCTAATTACAACCTATTCTAATCCACATTCAACAACCTAAACATTATCTCTCTATTCCTAAATAGATGTCGTTTAAGATTATAGCACAATATTTAAGAAATGTATTTAATACATAGGTAAAATTTTATATAACCTTTAGATCTCCACCAATTGTTATTATTGTACATTTCGAAAAGTTGTCTTTTTCCAATTACTAAATAAAGGTGAAATATGTAAAAAATAATTAATATTCATAGATAATTGTGACACATCAAATATTTTGGGGAAAAAAAAACTTAAGGAACGGAGAGAGAGAGAGAGTAATAAAATTCGATAGTAAACACACACACACACACACACTCACCATCCAAAATGCCACAAAACTTCATTGTTTTTCTTTGTCACCTGTATATATGTCTATTGAATCAGTTATAATAACTGATATTCGTCATCTTTATGCAAATACCAAATGAGGTCAAATGCACTAGCAATGACAAGCAAGGTATATGAGCAGAAGAAATTACAAGTCTAAACAAAAGAGGCACATCTCAAACGGCAGAAATGCAAAGCAAAAATAAACAGTATTTTACATGCATAAATACATTTGCAACACCGGGTTTTGTGCAGTTTCGAGGCGCCGGGGTTGATCAGATCACAGTGCAACGCTATGACACGACAATCCTAGCTCCTCGTTTAAGCATCAGCCTTGGTTATAAGTCTCTTAGGGATCAAGAATTTCATAAAAGCCTACTGACTCATAAACTAAAGAACTAAACAATTCCAAGAACACCAGATGAAACCTACCTTTCAGAAGAAGGAGAGCCTGAAAACCGGCGACGCAGGTGGTTGGGGAGGCGCAGTGGAGAGTCACCAGATGCAGATTTGTTATTCAATTAGCGATTTACGCATAGAAGAATGATAATAACGGCGAAATATAGTTAGGTTACTTGATTAGAGATGGTGCGATGAAAAGGAAAGGGATAGGGACAGGGACAGGGACAGTGAATTGAATGGCAAAAACAGCTGAATAATGCTACTTCCAGGTCCGATCTAGAGAAGAAGATATGGAGAAATGGATAGTGATTAGATCGGGAATTGAGTAACGAAAACCCTAAATCCAATCAGTAAGAGTGAGAAGAGAAATAGAGAAATTTGATTGAGAGACAAGAAAGAGGATGCATAGAAACAAGTCATACGATAGCATGCAATTGCAAGGCAGACAAGGCTGGAATTGTCGTTAGGTCCGACCCATTTTTTTATTTCTTTCCGCTGCGGCTCCAGGTGGAGTGGAGTGGAGTGGAGGTTGCTAGATCGGAACCTGAGTAGAATTTAATTGTTTATATAGTTATTTTTGTGACATTAAAAAAAATCTAAAACTGGTAAAAATATTTTTCAGATTTTTAATTTTTTTAATTTTTAAAACAGCATTTAGATAATAAAATATTTTTTTCCAAACAAAATTTGAAAAAAAGTTTGCTAAAATTAAAAAAATCAATAAATTAAATTAAAACAATTTAAAATTTATCTCTTAAAAGTATTTCCAACAGTTCATATATTTACATACTTACCTAAATTTATAGAATTTTATATTTTCCAACAGTTTTTGTATTTTCCTCCTTACCTTTCTCATTTCCTAAAATTTATATTTTCTCTCTTCAGATTTAAGAGCCATTAGAAACTTTTATGTAATATTTTATTATTTATCTTTTTTTGTGACATTAAAAAAATCTAAAACTAGTAAAAATATTTTTCAAATTTTTAATTTTTTTTATTTTTGAAAACAACTTTTAGATAATAAAATATATTTTTCCAAACAAAATTTGAAAAAAGAAGTTTATTAAAATTAAAAAAAATCAGTAAATTAAATTAAAACAATTTAAAATCTACCTCTTAAAAGTATTCCCAACGGCTCATATATTTTCATGCTTATTTAAATTTATAAAGTTTTATATTTTCTAACAGTTTTTGTATTTTTCTTTTTATCTAAAATTTACATTCTCTCTCTTCAAATTTAAGAGTTATTAAGAGATTTTATGTAATACTTTATTATTTATATTTTTTTTTGTAATATTAAAAAAATCTAAAACTAATAAAAATATTTTTTAAATTTTTAATTTTTTTTAGTTTTGAAAACAACTTTTAAATAATAAAATTTTTTTTCCAAACAAAATTTGAAAAAAGAAATTTATTAAAATTAAAAAAAAAATCAGCAAATTAAATTAAAACAATTTAAAATCTACCTCTTAAAAGTATTCCCAACAGCTCCTATATTTGTATACTTACCTAAATTTATAGAGTTTTATATCTTATAGCAGTTTTTTTATTTTTCTTCTTATCTATCTCACTTTCTAAAATTTATATTCTCTCTTTTCAGATTTAAGAGTCATTAAGAGCTTTTATGTAATACTTTATTATTTATTTTTTTGTTTTTTTCTCTATTTTCTTCTTTCTTTATCTCTTATTCTCTTTCTTTCATTTTTGTCTAGATAATTTTATTAATAAAAATTTAAAATACGGAGTGAAATAAAAAGTATTGTTGAAATATATACAATTTTCAAAATAAATTAAAATAGAAAATAAATTTTTTTATAATATAATAGAGAGTAGTATAAAAAGTATTGTTGAAAATGCTCTGAAAAGAATTTGGATAGGTAAAGAATGTAAAACAAATTTTTTAGTTATATAATGGGGTATAAGCTATTTGCAATATTATAAATGATAACAAAAAGATTTCAACTCAATATCTTATATAATTATAAAAAAATAAAATTTGATATAGTATTTGCTGATCTAACAAATATGAATTTCTTAACTTTTAAGACTATGGATAATTAACAATTATGCTGTTGCATTAAAATAATAATATTTTAATATAGATTAAAGATAGCTAAACCCTACTTTTTGTGCGTTATTATTTATTATAAGTTCTTATAAATAAGAAAATATATTAAGAAAAAAAATAAAAAATCCAAATGGAGAATAAGAATAAATCTAATTAATTGACCTTTCTCTTGGAAATTGGACAGATTCACAGTGATCGTCATAGAACGTGTTTGAGATTGATGTTTAATATTCTAAAATAAATTTTGAATTTTTTAATTTAATTAACTAATATTTTCAATTTTTATAAATTATTTTTTTAAAATATATATTTTCTATTTTTACCAAAAACAACTTTTAAAATTTAAAAAAATAAATTAAAATTTTCGAAATCCGGTCACTGTTCAGTCTCTCTTCTTCGTCTGTTTCGGCCACTTGCAATCGCGTCCTTTCTGGCACTTTTCCTGCCCTTTTTTCTTTATCTATAGACTATATCGCAGTTTCTTTACATTGTTTTATTTGTTTATTAATTCGGTAATGACTTGTTTGCTTGATGAATCTATGCCTTAATTTCAATCGAATTATATTATGTAGCATATGATGAAAATTAAAAATTAAAAATTAAATTAAAAAATATATTTAATAAAAATGAAAAAATTATGGATATTTTTAAAATATAAAATTAAAAATAGGAAAATTATGTAAAATCTTGCAAAAATAATACGATCATGATAATCCATTGGGCTAGACGCACTTTAAACTCAGCCCACATGTTGATGGACTTGCAGCTTAATCTTGTTCGAGGCAGCAGGCAATTGCAATTTTCAATGTTCAAATCCCAAAAGTTTTGTATTTTTCTTTGTGGAAAGTAAACCATATACTCTTTTTTTTTTATCACAAGAGTCTATTTTACATTCTTTTTGGTTTTTAAACTTTTATACTCTCTCTTCAAAATTGATAACATTTTTACACATTTTATGAATATTAAATAAGAGTTTTATAGTATTTATAACTCTATTGATTTTTATCTCTCATTATTTTTCTAATTTTTTGATTTCTCATTACACTTTAGCTAATAAATATTTTGCCCCATATGTAATATATTACTCAAATTATTAAATGTATATAAAATATATATACAAATTATATGGTCTTGTATTTTATGTATATATAATATATTTTATGTATATATTTTAACTTATATTTTATTATAGATAATGTATTTTATGTATATATAATGTATGATATATGGAAAAAAAATCTAGTGAAATAACAAGATTAGAGTTGTAGATCACATAAAAGGTAATTGTTTTTTAATGAGAAGATTAGGAGTGATTGATGTAATTAAAGATTCTAATATTAATAGAAAAGTTACAAATATTGTGGATGGTAATATTTCTAAAAGCGTATTTTTTAGAAATATGATATGCTAAGAAAATATTTTTGGTCATTTTTGAATTGTGATGTAAAAATGTTATAGTATATATAGAAAATATTAATTGTGTCCAATTCCCTTTTTCTTTTGGCTTAATTACTAAAAATTTTCTTACCTTTTGCACTTTGCATCATCTTAAGGAAAATACAAACTAGTATATATCTTTTTCAATTTTTTAACAAATTTAATTTCGGGCAAAAAATTCCAGTATATATTACTTATATAGGTACCGGGAAAGTATGAAAAATAATAAAAATATTAACTCAGCAAATCAACTAAATTAGTCAGCAAATCACAATTAAAATCTTAATAACACAAGTCATGAACTTAGAAAAAATTATAAAAAAAAAAATCCACAAACTTTAAAAATCCTTGCAAAGAAAAAAACCTAACATTTTCCTTCAATTTCCTTCAAGCAAAACATGTGTTAGGAAATATGGTAGAATATTGTTAATTTAGTATAAAGTCAATAGCACAAGGAGATAATATGAAACATGTGTTTCACACAGTGTCCTTAATACAAATTCGCTCCTACCACATGTGTTTATGATCAAATATCGATTGTGTCCCAAGATACAGTAGATAACAAGTAGAAGTTGAATGACATAACACTCGCAACGAATTGAATTTGTCTCACTCTATCAAGTAAAAGAAAAGTGTAAAATTTGGTAGATAAAAAGACTTAGACCTAACTCTTCCCAAAATCTCGCTTAAAGGTAGATGATTGTCTAATTCATTATAAATTTTATTAATTCTTTCACTCCTACCGATATAGGATCTAACACCCCCCTCTCACGCTCAGATCACCTGAAATGTAAAAGTATAACAAATTGTACTGCTAGTAAACCGTGGCTCTGAAATCATGTGAAATCTGATAACTCAGTTATTGGAAGGAAACTAAAAATCTCTAATATTGAAATCAAGAAAGTGAAGCGAATAATACTTAATTGATATTTAGAACTATATAGAAGAAGAGTATTTATACATAGAGACACAAAAATAACTACCTCTAATCTAAAGAACCAATAAAAATGCTATGCTTTAACAGCTGTATAACAGAAACTAAGCTACTCTCCAGCTGATTAATAAAAAACGTTATGACTAACAGAGCTGCTAATCTTCACCATTAATGCACGAGCTTAGCTAAAATAAATAATTTATACAAAAAGGATGAAGAAGAAGAAGAAAATCTCAAAAGGTCTCTTAGGTCTTTCAACTTGAAAATGTTCACCTATTTAGTCTAGAGGGAGGATATAAAAAGAATAATTGTGATTTATTTCTAATTCATGAAACATATTTAATTAATTCATTTATATTCCAATTCATGAATCGTATTTAATTAGTTCATGTATATACCTAATGAATCTAATTCATTCATGTATACACTTAATAAACTTAATTAAACATTTATGAATTTAAATGATTCATTCATGAATTAACTTAATTACATAGAAGATCAATAGTCGCGTTTTGGAAATATTCCTACAACACGATGCTCCTATAGCATACGCGACAACCTTTAATGTTCATGTCAATTTTCCTTTGTTATCTCCCTTAATAAAGAACTTACTTTGAGTTTCAACTTCTTATTCACGCATTTACCATTTTGAACATATGAATAAAATATATTTGGGTCCCACCCAAATTTCACTCTCAAACCGGTTCATAAACCATATTTTTCCAACAAAACGTTTCTAGCAAGCCACCTACTAGCCCTCCAATCAATGCTCTTTCCACAAATTTTGTTCTTAATTTGACAAATTCACCTAAGATTTGTTTATATGATAGCAAATCCTCTGTTTGACAAACCATGGCAAATTCACCTTAAAATAGCAAATTCAGAACCTACAGCAGATCACAAACTACGACAGATTTAGAACCTACGGCAGATCACAAACTACGACAGATTCAGAATCCATCGTTCTTTCTATCTACTAACACCAATTGCCTGTCCATCAAAAATCTCAATCCTCTATTGTGAGCATAAACTCCATCAACATCACTGGGATTAATGTTTGTAAAATCTTGTTTCTCTTTTCCAACAAATGGTTCCACTTTCACTTCCTGCCAACCCAATTGCTCATCTAGTACAAACCCATTAAAAGAAAGGAAAGACGGAGAGAGGAGGTAAAGAGAAAGAAAAGATTATAGTTTGTGGTTTTGATTGAAATATATATATATAAAACTTTAGAAGAGAGAGAAATGAGAAGTAAGAGAGATGAAGAGAAAGGAACAAGAGGAAAGAGATGAAGAAATTGCAGAAAGGGAAGAGATATGAGATAAACAAAAAATTATAAGGAAAAGAATAAAGAAACGTTTCTAAATAAATTGATGGCTTTGAGATATTTGCACTAAACTAAAGAGCATAATAGCTTTAGAGAGAAAATGGAGAGAAGAAAGAGAAAGAAACAACACATGAGGGAAGAAGAAAAGGAAAGATGGAGAAAGGAGGTGATGAAGGGAAAAGGTAGAGAGAGAAAAGAAAGGGAAAAAGAAAGTGTTTTGGTTGCTGACTTATTCTCTCTTTTTTTTTCCAGCTAAAATTTTTCCAATGTCTACGAAGACTTTATTATTAGATTTTTTATTAGAAGCTAGATTTGTTAAAAAAATCGAAGAAGATATATATTCGTTTGTAATTTCTCTAAGATGATACTATTAAGTATTTTTTTTCTTCTTGGAAAGAGCTTTCTCATTTTGAGCAACTATTTTCATGTATTCGCAACATGAATTGCATTTCAATTATTCTCTATTGTATTTATAAAATTCAAAAATACAATAATTAATTTGAACTTATCATAAACAATAAAATAGATTAAATACACTAATAATTTGTTCTTATATTAGAAATGTAGTTAATTGGTAAATTTTAGATAAATTTATTAGAAACTTTGACCATACATGCTTGGGACTTAATGTAAATAAAAGTTAAATAAAGAATTCAATAAAAATTAAGGTAATTATATGTCACTTTAACATTGATAATCATTTAATTATACTATATAAATACTTTTTTTTTCTTGATCAAGTTGATATTACAAGAGAAAAAAAAAAGGTGGGATTTTAACTTGAATTGTTTGGAAGAGTATTTGATTAACTAGATCATATATTTTTCTTTTTCCATTTATATCTGTTAAAGAGGTATATGACATAGCTATTGGGTGTAAAAAATATATTTAGAATTTTTTTTATTTAATTGACTATTTTTTAGTTTTATATAAAATGTTAATTTTCTTAAATTTGTTTCTAGGGAAAAAAATGTCTATTTACATATTTTTCTCTAAATTTTTTTTGGTATATGAAAGACATCATCAATTAATTAAAATAGTAATACGATATGTATAATATAACTTAAAATCGATTGTAGGATGTTAAAATCTAACAATAGAAAATAAATTAAAAATATAAAAATATGACCTCTTCCGAACAGCTTCTGAAAAAATTTTGATGTATTTGCATTTTTAATGATGTAGTTCCCATAAGAAAACTTTAAAGAGAAAGAGAAATGAGGTGCCTAGGGTATTTTCCTCTCTAAAAAATTATAAAATTAAAATAATTATATATATATATATATATATATATATATATTTATAAAAAAGGTGCTTTTCTCAAATGAAATGAGTGCTAAACAAAGAGTAATTATAAAATCCAGCAGCAGCATTGTAACCTAATTGAGCTTACTTAGAAATTAGAATTATAGACATATATTAAATTGCATCTTCTATAGCATGTAACACACACATAAAACTATAACTTAATTCATTTTATTACAGAAAATAAATGGGTTAATCTTATTAATTGTCTAAAAAAAAGGTTTATATTATTTATTTTTTTAATTTAATTGGTTTCATTGATGCATTAATAATTAGATAATATATGTTTAACCATCACTAAACATTTCAGTCAAAATGGGGTTATTTGACTGATATGGACCATGCACTGTAAAAATAGAGGGTTTAATAATTGTTTATGAATTAGGGTTTATTTAACCTAATTATTAAAAGAGCCCTTTTGCATTCAATTATAAAAGAATAGACAATAATTTTACACAAAATTTTTAATTAAATAATAAAAAAAACCCATTGTTTTCTACTTGATGGAGACAATTAAATTAGAGTAATTAATTAAGCAAAGCCGTTTTATTTTCAGGATTATATGTATATTGGTCATTGAAAATGACTTATTTGTACTATATATAAATGTATGTACTTGAGGATAATGATAGCCATGAAAAAACTTATTATCTTCTTATTAAATTGAATTACTGTTTGGAAAACAACAAATGTTGGTGCCATTTGCCATCCTTCCCTGCCCTCTCCTCTCCCTTTTAATTTATATCAAATATTATTTTTTTTTTATTTTTAGGACTGTGCAAAAAATAAATAAAAAATTAAGAGAATGAGCAACGACATAAGTTATTTTTTTTCTCCTTAACACTAACCACCTTTTTTCTCCCTTCATCTCTAAATATTTCTTTCTATTTTCATAATTTTGATACTGATATTGGCTTTCCAACGGCAGCCTCTAATTTTTTTATTTTGTTTTATTTACTAGTTTCAATAAATTTAGATTGTTACTTATCTATTTTCTTTCTTCTTTGTGGAGTTTTGTTTACCTTGGAATTTTTATTTTCTTAATAGAATCGTTTGTTATTTTTTGTAAAAAATAATTTTTGTTTAATTTTTCTTTTAGATTGATATCAGTTGATTCATGTTATTTTTTTTTTATCTATAATACAAGATAAAAACGATTTATGAATAGATTTAATTAATCATTATAGGAATTTTGTTATTACAAGATGCAGGGAATACAAAACTTTTCAAGAGCTGTGTGAAAAGAGGTCATATACCGTTCTTTGAGAGCAAAATAAATGTTCAATCATTAATTGTATATTATAGATGTATGAGTATTTTGATTTATAGATGATGCTACATTTGAAGGGGTGATTAACTAAAGGAAAAAGTTCAAAAAAACTATTTCTGTTTTTATGCTTTTGTAATTTTAATTACGATATTTTTTTTGGGACAAAAAAGGATTTTGTGATTTATATCATTAATAAATTTAAATTTTTTAACTATAATAATATTAAAAAACGCTGATATGGTGATGATGTTTAACAAAATATGTATCAACTTAGCATATTTGAAATTGTAAAAATATTATACATAAGTATTAGTTTAACATTTTATTATATTATTATGACAAAGAAACTTAAATTTACTAATGACATAAACAAAAAAAATTATTTATTTAAAATTACAAAAACATAAAACCACATGTAAATTTTATGAACTTTCCTATTAATTAAAATATACACTTTGGATTAAATTAATAAATTATTTAGTAATGATTATTTTATTGGATAATTATGCAAAAGATAAAACATATTATTTGAAGAAAAACAATATGTATAAGTCATTTTTCATTAATGGACTTATGACTATGAGAAAGATTTATATATGTATAGATGTTATCAGATTCAGATATTGAAGATGTAGGATTAGGCACCCTTCGTTTGGAGGGTCTTGTTTCATAAGGTACTACAGAATGAGAAGACTCTGTCGGTATATTAGCATGTTTGACATTTTCTAGTTGGACTTTATGTTCTAATGGAATTTCTTCCTAATGGGCTTCCTCATTACGTAGAGGCCAAAGTGATTTGGGAATATAATGATTCTTTGTAATAATCTGTCTATGTAGTTTTCTAATTTCTAAAGGGTGACTGTCACAATTTCCTTATAAAAAATATGATAAGCTCTGGTAAACTTCAAACAAAGCATAGTATTCATACCATTTGAAAAAGACTATAATATGAACTTTTTTAGTTTTGATATCTACATTCCAATTGTCATGGAAAGTCTTAAAGAAACTGCTTCCAAGCATCTAAAGGACGGAATCAACTTGAGAATTTGTAGAAATTTTCTAACAACGCCTTGGTAGCTAACAAATTATACCATATGAAATGATAGAATTCAAATGCCATAAAATGTATAGAATGCATAAACCATAACATATGGAGACTATATTCTGAAAATAGTCATTTAGTAAGAATTTTGGACACCTCCATGAATAGATATTGTAGATTGAACACCCCATGGAGGACATATTTCTTCACATACTCTCTAATAGTTGAGTATTGAGTTACTAGCATTTACTCAATTTGTTGTTCTTTGATGACAATCTCTTTATTACTTTATACGTAATCATCATATATTTAACTGGTTAAAGTGAATTGCAAGAATAAGAGCCAAAGAGACCAACAACCACCTTATTAGTTGAGCTTCAATTTTTTTAAAAGCCCTTGCCCCATGCCATTATAAATTAAATTATTTTTTTAATATTAATTATCTGATTTTTTTATATATAAAATATAATTACCTAATTATAATATAATTAAATTTCTAATTAATAAATTATTAATTATAATTATTAATAAATTAAATTATTAAATAATAAAATTAATCCAATAAACTAATATAATTTTGTTGACTTTTTGGTAAATTTATTTGTTATTCTATTCCTATTTTTCTATACAATATGATTCAAAAGTTTTATACTATCTAATATTTTTTTAAAGTTAGACTCATTACTAATAATTTTAAGAGTGATATTTTGCTCTCGTCAAATATAAGAGCAGCAAAAAAGCTTATTATTAATATTTTATTATTTCTTTTTTCTTATTTTTTTAATAAAAGTTATATTAATAAAAAATTTATAATAATTTTAAAAAATTTAAATTAATAAAAAAATTTAGAATATACATAATTTTTAAGATAAATTAAAATAAAAAACTGAATTTTTTATAATGTAATAATAAATAATTTACGACTATAAGAAAGTATTTGAAATTGCTATTGAATTTAATTGACTAATTTTTTATAAACTATTTTTCTCAAATCTATTTCTGAAAAAATATATATTTTTTTATTTATAACTAAAAATAATTTTAAAAATTTTTAAAAAATTAAAAATACAAAAATTTTTAACCAAATGCTTTGTTTAACCTGCCAAACGAACTCTAAGATAAGGATAATATCCTCATCTTTCATTTTACAAAATGGCTTCAATTGGACTGGAGGATTGTGGCCCCCTCATATCATTTCAGTATCTTCAGATTATGGATATTACGACAGAGCAACAAATCTATATATTTAAATACTTTTTTGTTTTTTATTTCTTAATTTAATCATTTTAAAAATATTTAATAGTGATTGAAAATATTATATGGTTTCGAACTTTAACGTGAATATAAATTTTTTTTTAATGTCAAATAAATATTTTGTATTTATTTTTTATCGAATAAAAATGATTTCAATTCGCTTTGAATGTTTCTAAATTATATAATTTAAATTTCAGATTAGAAATGAATTTAACCTCTACAATTTTTTAATTGGCCCATTTAAAATTTTTCGAATTTAAATTGGTTTTTCCAAATGAGTTTGAATTGACGTAAAATTGTTTTTTTTTTTAATTAGCTTGATATAAAATTGTTACCCTTAATTAGAGAGGGGTTTAACAATATCATAGTCAAGCTATTTAAACTATATTTTCTAAATGATCTCATTCATCTCTAGATTATTATTATTATTATTATTATTAACAAACAATAAAATATATATGTGGAAACCCATAAGGGTGTGAATGAAATGATGTAAGTCTTTTTCAGTTTAATCAGAGGTCTTGAGTTGAAATACTGAATGTGCAACAGTCTTAAAATTTATGAAGATATGTATTTGCTGCTCTTAAAATCCTACCTGATACAAATAAAAATAATTTTAATATGTGGTATTAATTATCTGATTGAAAATATTTGTGGTATGAGAAAAAAATGTATGTACGTGGGAATAAAAAACTATATGACTTATTTCAAAATTTATTATATTTTTTGTTTAAATTAAAGAGAATACGACACCATTTACAAGCTTTTATATTTTTACATAATTATGAAATTAAAGTATGTGCACAACTTATAAGTAGTTGGCATGAAAGTGATATATATATATATATATATATATATTTAATTAAGCTAAATGGATCAGTTTATCTATGTGGGAAACTTGAATTAAATGGATTAGTCCAAAACCTAGGAAAGAATTGCGGAGATATTAATTGATAATTACAACAGAAAGTCCTCTTCTCACTCTAATCATATAATTAATATAAACAAATTCATAATTGTGTTATTTTTTTTCCACTAATCTCTCCTCAAAGAGATTTTTAATTAGTAAACCCTAATATCCAGGCACTTGAATAGCTCTCTAACTTCATTCCAAATTTACCCTCCTTCACAATTTCTTTTATCAAAATTTTCCCTATCATGCTTAATTATTTTCTATTATTATCACCAATAGATTCTATAACAAATTAATCCAAATAATTAAATGATAAAAATAAAACTTGACATTTTTGGATAATATATAAAAATATTTGTTTTTTTCAACTATTTATAATTTAATTCGTATCAGATAAACTCATTAAACGGATAAAATGCGCTCTTCTAAATATAGCTCTTCCAATTTTTACTCTTATTTTAATTATCAAGTTGATCACTTAAAGAGACAATAAGAAATGTAGTCTTGTCCGTGGCCTAAAAATCTAATTAACAATAATGATGCTTTTTAAACTCTAATTAATAATAATGATATGCTTATTGTAATGATTAATTATTTTACTTTAGTTGAAATTATCGATGTTTTTTATTTTTTATTTTTCAATATTCTTAATTGTAAATATAATTTTTTTTTTTTAGAATATATGTTCCTAATTACACTCTACTAGTGGAAATATTAAATTAGTGATAAATTTTACATGAGATTACAAGCCTTTTTGTTTATACGTCCATCTTCTTCCTGTGGACCCACAATTTGAGATTTGTGCATTAGTGAAAGTCTATGTTGATCCAACGGTGTAGATTTATGGGTGCATTCGCTCCTAAAAAGACAAAACTAAAATCCAAGATTGTGCCACTCAAGAGATGCACTTTTCCGACACGTGTCATGGAAATTCTAAATTTTTTTATTTATTTGGAGAGTGGTACGTTTCTCAAATATATTTAAGAAATAGTCATTTTCTTATATTAATTATAAAAATAAAATCACAGAGAAAAATTAAACTTAAAATCACATCCTTTTAAAAGCAACTGATGTTACCATTTGAACTAAACGTTAAATGTTGGAAATTCTGAATTTAGTACGTGGAATTTCCGAATTTATTAAATAAAAAAAATATTTTCACATTTTTTTAATTTTTTACAACCAAGGACATTCATGTAAATTCAAGTGACTTGCATATATTTAGCTTTTATCCTCTGTGACTCATAAAATCGAAGAAAAAAAATTAAGTGACTTGCACCTATATATACTAATGAATAATGATTGATATATATATATATATTTTTTTTTTTTCCTGCTAATAATATATAAGTGAATTCATTTCCTTTATAAACTATAATTAACTGAGCTTTGCAAAGCAAACCGAAGCAAAAAGTCTTGTGGCTGTGAGCTCTTTCGAGTTTGAAGCATAAAAAGGTTTCTGTGAATTTCTGTTCTTTAGAGTTATGCTATCATTTTCTCTTCTTCACAGCTTTTGCTCCAAACTAAAGGCTCAAAGATTTTCTTGGTATGTTAGATCTCTTTGTTTTTTTTTTCTTCTTTTCACATCTGGGTTTACTTATATATTAATCTTTCTGTTTGCGGAGACAACTTTGCAGAAATGATTTACTTGTTTGAGTGTTTTTTTTTTTTCTCTTTTTTCTTAGAAACTGTCTGAATTTTCTGAGCAAAAGTTGTTTTCTTTGTGTGGATTCTTATATACTTTAATGGGTTCAAATGGGTAGTGGAGTTTGATATCAATTCGAACTCTAGGTGGTAATTGTTTTCAAAAAGAAAAATATCCTATAAAAATATTATTTTCTTTCTTCTTGTAAAATTCCCAGGTTTGGAATTTTGCGTTTTTCTTTCTTGAGTTTTGCTTATGCATAACTATACTGGGTGTTTTTCTTTCTCTCTCTTTTTTTTTTTTCTAAAACTATTTACTCTCCTCATCAGGTTGTGTCTGTAATGCATACATATATAAATAGAAAGTTACCTTTTTTTTAAAAAAAAAATTTCCTCTAAAGCATATATAGATGTTATTTAATTGTTTTTCCCAGATTTAGTTAAAAAATTGATTTCTGGTTATAGTTACAGGTTTTTGTAAGTGATTTCATTCTTTATATTGCTTACTTGTTTCCTTTTTGGTTCAGACTGCCAATTGTTTCTCTTTATTTAGTTTATTTTTTTTAAAGAGTTGTAGAGTCTAGGAAAATTTACTTTCTTATGAAGATAAGAAAACCCCAAATTTTATTTTGTTGGTCTTTCTAGATCTGCAACTTGTTATGGCAATTCAGATTCTGTACTTTTTGACATAGTTTACTTTTTGTTTGAAGTGATTAAAGACATAAGGCTAAATGCAAGATGGATTTTTCGGACCATACAAGAATTGTGTTCAATAGAATTAAGAAATTGGAACCAGAGAATGTAACAAAAATCATTGGTTATCTTTTATTACAAGATGGTGAACAAGAAATGATTAATTTGGCTATGAGTCCTGATGTTGTAATTCAGGAGGTTATCTTCAAGGCTAAAGCTGAATTGAATCAATTGACACTGAAATCAGCAACTTCTCCCCTTTCACCCTCAATGAATTCACCACCTGTTTCAGAGCTTTCCTCACAATACACCCCATTCTCCCCTGTTTCGAATCAGTCACTGTTGTCTCCCTCATCGGCCTTTCTGGTCCCTTCCACCTTTTGGGAGTCTCAGGTTTCAGCTAAGAATAATTCTGAATTCGTGCCAAGGGGTTACACAGATGCTATCACTGAACAACTTCAAAGCCAGACTCAGTTCTTGAGTTTGGAGGATCAATTAGAGCCTGTTAACTTGGGAAATACAGGATTCCCAAATGAGTATTTCTACTCTGATGTTGCATTAGCTAGCCTGCCTTCAAGGGCAGGTAGGCGTTATTCGAGTCTCGGTGAATTCCCAGTCAAGACTTGTCACTATTTCAACAAGGGTTTCTGTAAGCACGGTAGTCATTGTAGATACTTTCACGGGCAGATTTCGGATAGCTTTGTTCGAACTTTCGATGTTAGTAACGAAGATCAACTTTTCTTGCCGGGGTCACTTGAGAAGTTGGAGTTGGAAATCATAGAGCTCTTGAAATCAAGAAAAGGGAGTCCTGTTTCAATTGCTTCTCTGCCAATGATATATTATGAGAAGTATGGAAAAGTTCTGCAAGCTGAAGGGTATCTCACCGAAAGTCAGAGACATGGGAAAGCAGGTTATAGTTTAACTAAGCTTCTTGCAAGATTGAGAAACAATATTCGGCTCATTGATAGGTAAAAACTTATGAGCTTCCATAAGTAACGATCTTTCAATTTGCAAGTATTTAACTAGAATGTTTCTTGATTTGAATTGCAGACCTCATGGTCAACATGCTGTAATTTTGGCAGAAGATTATTCAAAACACACAGAAAACCGTGGCGATAGGAATGACCCTGGTCCGATCGTTAGTGGATCACGACAAATATATCTAACCTTTCCAGCTGAGAGCACCTTCACTGAAGATGATGTCTCTAACTATTTCAAGTAATTATTATTTCAGGAAGAGATCTTCTGCAGGCTTAATTGACATCTCAATATACAAATTGTTTCTTATCAATGATTGTTTTTATTCCCAGCACATTCGGGCCCGTTGAGGATGTTAGGATTCCCTGCCAACAGAAAAGGATGTTTGGCTTTGTAACATTTGAAAGTGCAGATACTGTGAAGATGATTTTGGCCAAAGGCAATCCCCATTTTGTTTGCGGTGCTCGGGTTCTAGTAAAACCTTACAGGGAAAAATCCAAGCTTGTCGATAGGTAAAATATTTCCGAAACTGCAAAATTTTGAATATGAAATTAAATTCACAATTTGCAGAGATTGTGTATCTCACACTGGAATTATATTTTGGTACAGGAAGCATCAGGACAGAATTGAGCCTCCCATGTATTTCCCTTCACACTATGTAGATATGGATGCTGAGCTTCATTCATGTGAGTTTGGTCTTCTACTATAAATTCCATAAATGAAAAGACAATAATCAAATTTTGATAAAAAGAAATCACAAGCATACATATTTCAAAGGTAAATAACCGTTGGAATCTTCTGCACATTGCAAAATTTGTAATTGGAAGATTTGTTTTTGCTATATTATTTAATGAGGCTTCAACATTACCTAATTCTATATATTTCTTCTAGTGCCAAGAGGGTATGAGACCACAAGATTGGTGAGAAAGCAGCTTATAGAGGAGCAGGAGCAAGCTCTTGACTTTCAGAGGAGACAATTTGCAGGGTTGAAAACTGCTCGGAAGCCTAAGGCCAATTACTCCCATTTTGGCTATTCGATGGATGCACTAAAAGTCTCAGAAGGTCAGCTGAGTTGGTAGTGTATTTTTTGCACATTGCTTTGCATCTCAGTTCTTGTTATTAACTTTTTGCTCTTGCAGATAATTTCAACTTGCCATCCACCGAAACTTTTAGTTGTCTGCTTGACGCCCTGAACAATGATTCTGCAAGTGATGAGAAAATCGGATTCACAGACACCAATTACACAGACCACGACAGGTATGGTCCTCCTCTTGTCGAACTCAACATTTAGCAATTCTGTTAGACATGGGAGCTTCGCACTCGCACAGTTTTCCTAGTTATATATTTTATTTGTGAATGTATCCAACATCACTTTTTGGTGAATTTAGCAGTCAAGGACTGAATTTACCGGAGAGTCCATTTGCGTCTCCAATAGCTAGCAGCATTTCCACAGTCATATAGGTTCAGCAACACACAAGAATTATAGAGTTACCTTCACAAAGGCTGTTTGATACATAGATCCCCTTTTTTCACTCTTCCTTCCATTTCCCCTTAACCTGTTCACCAAGTTTTACAGTAAGTACCCATTACTTGTGACAAAAAGGAGTAGCAAAGCAGAATATGATATAGACAAGTACATTTGTAAGAAGGCTACAGTTTTTCTAATGATACAGAAACAATGCAAGAAGGTTTGAATATTTTGTAGCTAATGTAATTAAGTTTTAGGAGAAGAAAGAAATCAGAAAACATGTGCAGTGTGCGGAGGAGTTAATGTTTAAAATCTCTGCAACACTTACTGATAGATGAAATAATTTTAGCAATAGCTGTTTATAATTTTCACCATTTTCTGTTCACAGAGTGGCTATTGCCTTTCTTTTTGCTTAGGCACAAAGAATGATTTTCCTCTATTTGTTGGATTTGCTTTTGGATTTAAAATTATCTTCTTTCCATCTTTCTTCATTACTTTTCGTGTTGGATTAACACATGGAAAGTTCAAATATCTCAAATTTGAGGATTGCTAAGGAGTTAAGGACACTCTTTTTTATACTCTCTCCAACACTCATCTCCTGATTTGTTGGTAAGGGGAGAGAAATTTTGGGAAATGACCTTACCAGCCAATTAAAAGGCGAATGTTGGAGAGTGTTTTGCGGTGTTTGAGGTCCTATCTAGTACGATCATGATTAGTATTAGTGTATGGTCTTAATTGACTGGTTGATAATATCTATGGTTTGAAAAAAATGTTGGAGAACTTTTGAAAAATGAGAGTATTGTTAGCATTTTTCCGCAAATTTAAACCGTGTATGCATGCCTATCCATAGCTATGGTACATGTGGTCCATATGGATTCTTGTGAATAGTATAGATCTAATCACAAAGTTCAGATTTTTCATGTGAATTAATTGGCTTTGGATATCTACATGAAGGTAACCACATGCAACATTAACTTAAAGATGAGTCCTAATTTATTAGTTTACCATCTTCAAAGATTTCACATGAACCATATCTTTCATGTGACAACTATGATGACAGCAAACAGTAGCTTTGAAATTTTCATCATGTTAGAATAAATAAAGAAAAAAGTTATTTGTTCCATTTATTTTTATATTAACTTCTGCTTAATAAATATTAAAATATTTGTACTTGATTAGTGCATTTATTTGTGTTGTTCAATTTGTAAATATTAATATGTTAATACAAGTGGAAAAAGATGTAAAAAATAAATTGGTTATAATGATAAAGAAATATATAGTGCATAAAACAAAGCATACCCTATATTCTAACCAGATTTCATCAAAATTTTCGTCAATGGAAGCAAGAAATGAGAATTTGACCAATTCATTATACTTATTCTTCCAAGACAAAAATTTAGGCTGCATCAAATTCTATGTAAACAATAAAGAGACACAGGTTTAGCCTGTTTCATTTAATTTTTAAAATTTCATAAACAAATTCAGTTGTAATTTTATTAATCCTTTATGGAGATCATTTAATAATTTATGAATGTGGAGAAAGGGAGATAAGTGATACATAGACATAATTTCATGGATAAAAATGTCAAGACAGAAGTAAAGCCAAAGTTTCAGTATATGGCCAGCAAACACATTTAATGCCATTGACTAAGCCAAGTTAGGCAACATGGTCATTCTTCACAAGTGACATCCAGATTATAAGATAAGGCTTGCAATATAATACGTGGAATATTATAAAAAAGTAAGAAGAAGCAAGTAAATTGGCATAAGACTTTTAGTTTGACTAAGGATTTCGAGTTCAAGTTCTGAATATTGTAACTACTTTAAAATACTATTGATAAAGTTTTTTTTTGTGGACTTTCGAAATTCTACTTAGTACGCTTTTGATTAGTCGGACTTAATCATAAAAACCTCAATTCATTTATTAAAGAGAGTGAATGAGTTGATATGAAATTCTTTTAGTTTAATCAAAAGTCTCGATTTTGAACCCTGAGAATACAACTATTTCAAAACTCTTATGAAATTCTTTTGACGTATTTCAAAATTCTATTCGTCGTGAACATGATTAATCTTACCAATTCGCATCAAGAAAAACCTTAATTCATTTACAATAAGAGACAGAAGCAAGTAGCTCTACGCACGAACAGGACAGCCTGCGCCGTTCAAGCTTGTCATATTCATCACAATTAATCCTTTCAACTCTTTAGCTTCGGCATAGCTGATTGGATAATTTTATGTCCGTAAATTGAGGGAAATAGAAGTATTGTCGTGTCAAAGAACGGCTGAAAAAGACCTGCCAACCAATTGCATAACATACAAGGGGAAAATCTTTCCTCCTAACATATGACAAACATTAATCTTTAAAAGAAAGAGAGAAAAAAAAAAAGATATCAATCTCTTTTAGTTGGTGGAGCATCCAGTGATGGAAACTTATAACCTGATAAAGCTTTTTGGTTGCCCATAAGCTGGAGGGAAAGGAAACTGAATTCAATCTTTGCAACCACCTTCATAACCCTAGCTGTGGGAATAACCTTTTATTTTACCTTTTCCCTTTCCTCCTTCAGGGCATCCAAAGACAGCAAATAAAGACAATAATATATGATCAAAATCAGAAAAATTTAAGTATTATATAAGAAAAGATTGACCAGAACAATGAAGTAAATATTATGTAACAATCTTCACGATAATAAGTAAGCTATTCCTAGTATCTTACAATAATCATTGGTGTTTGCACAAGTTCTACTTAGATTGGGTTAAACTATGTGGCCTTTGAGTTGGGAACAGTGATAATAATGGGTACAGGTTTTGCACGTACTCGAGTCTATTTATAATCATTTAAATTTTAATAGATAATTTTATTAGGGTTTCGGAACAGATTTGAATAATAATTTTTAAATTCACTATGAGTTTGGATAGATTACAAATAGAGATTCTCCGATACAAGCTACCCGATTATATATATATATATCTATGCAATTTATTATATTGAAATTTAACACATGTAATAATATAATAAATTATTTTTTATATGTTTTCAAATGAATTACAAAGGAAAATTTACACAGAACACCAATTTTGGGAAAATTTTTTCAATTTTACAAACAAAACTTTCGTATTTTCATTTCAATTTCCTGTATTTTTATTTTTACCGATTTCTTTTTTCAAATATTATATTTTATTGTGTATTTAGTAAATTTTTCATTTAATTGAGACAAAAAATGATCATTTTTTACATTTTAAACATGAATTAAGAATTTTATTAACTTGGCCACCATTTGTCTTTATATATACATTTATTTATTTTTAATTATTGTTTAATTAACTTAATTAACAAAAAAAAATGTAAATATAAATTTAATTAACTTAATTACCCTTGGACAAAGCTTAATTATATAAAAAAAGTAAACTTGTATTTAATTATTTTGGTAAATTTTGGGTAGATTTTTGGTATTTTTTAGTTGAGAGATTGACTTGATATATGATAAATCTTATATAACTTCGACTTTGATTAATTTTCTTATAAATATATATAGTAAATCTTCTGTAACTTCGACTTTGATTAATTTTTTTATAAATTTTGGATATAATTTGAGTAAATATTTATTTTATTTTAGATAATAACATATCTAATCGGTTCAGGTTTTAGTGTAACAATTTTCATTCGAGTCATACCGTTGTCATCCTAATGGGAAGATGTCAACTCAAGTCTAATGTAATTAATGATATCTATAAGGTCCCACCATTTATATGGAAGGCTCCTTCAACTATGAAATATAGACACTCTAATTGTATAGTTAAGAACGAAGCTAAAATCATTTTATTGGAGGGCTAATGAGAGGTTTTATATAGGTTTGGAGAAGTTAAATATATATTTTTGAAGGATTTTATTGAATTTCTTAACATTTAAATTAAACTCCTATATATATATATATATATTGGCTTAGGGCTAGGGCTTCTATTAGCGCCCCTTGCCTTCGTCCATGTGTATAGTATGTTGTATTTCTAATAAGTTTTTGACATTGGCACTCACTGCATATTGGTACGAAATATTCTAAGTATGTTTTGTAATTTTATAAAGAGGAAAAAATAAAAAAATGTTATGTAGTTTTGTATTTTTTCAATTAAAGATCTATATTTTTTTTTAAATAAAAATAGACATATAATTTATTCTGTTAATAAAAAAAGGTACATTCCCATAACAGTATTAAATCTATTTGATGTGGTACTAACGTGACATTTCTTTTGATGTGGTGCTGATGTAAAATATACGTTAGTGATGAGATAAATATCCACGTCAGTGCCATATTAGAATGACATAATATCTTCATCAATGCTATATTAGTGTCAGTGCCATATCATCGTCATATTCGCACAACTTAACGTTGTAATGATAATATACTTTTTTTTTTCTAATCACAATTGCCTTTTTGTTACAAAAAAAAATATATCCTTATGAATGTCAAAATGAGTTATCATACGTGAATCCGACATGCAAAATACATAAAATTAGTGGATTAGTATTAAACTTATACGAGTTCGTGTCATAAATGAATCGACCTATTTATAATATGGCTTAAGTCGTATCGTATCACGAATTGACACACGAACTCATTTAATTTTTTCGTTTCGTGTCAATCCAACTCAATCCGTTTATAAAACTTATAAATTTATTGAAATATCAATATTAATAGTATCATTTTACAAAAAATAATATCTAAATATTATTTTTATATCATGTCAATTGTGTTATATCATGTTAAATTACACAAAAGACATAATCATATCGTGTCAAACAACCCAAAAAGTATAATCATGTCAAGTTGTGTCAAATGACTCAAAAAAATATAATCGTGTCTTGTTCATGTCGGATTTTATAATTCAAATACAATTCAAAAGTTAAATATGTTACACGTGTCATGTTCGTGCGATCCGTTTAATTTTTGTATTGTGTTCGTGTCAACTTGATTAATAAATAGATCGTGTTCGTATTGATTCTAATCGTGTCACCCGAGTGGGTCGACACTCTAATCGTATCATCCGAGTTGATTGACACGAACACGACCCATCAACCCGTTTTGACACTCATAGTTATCCTAATTTGAAAAAGCGCAAAACCATATACTACTTTTTTACCCTTTTTCCTTCCAAAAATTATAAACACATTAAGTTAATTATATAAAAATAATAATTTACAATTATATCTCTTAAGTTTAATTATTTATAAATTTACTCTTATAATTTTAATATTTTAACATTTCTATGGTCTACATATACATATATATATAATTTCCGTCTGTGTCCATATCCTTGCTAAGTAGCCCTTCAAAGAGTAGACCAATAATAAATGCAGTCGAGCATATGTAGATTTGCCTCTCATTGTTATAGAAATGTTATTATTATTTTTTTTTTTGTCGTACCACCCAAAAAATAGCTATAATTTACAAATCATATTTACATCCTATCCCTCCTTTAGGATGTCCAGGTCCAAGCATATATCAATTATTTGAAAATGAGATAAAATTGTTTCTCTGTTACAAACAAAAATAATATCTGGACATTGAGCAAAAATTTTCTTTTTCATGTCTTGCAGAACTATACACATACATTGAGCAATGTCTATATCAAGGAATTCTTTGCAAGAGGACTATCAAATCAAATGATGAAGAAAAATAAACAACCAGCATATAGCCAGTAACTTACCTGTGGAGGTTCAGATTAGTTTTGCAAAGTTAGTGTTGTGTTGTGAAACATTCACATAAAATAATTAATCGGGATCTAAAAAATAAAAAATAAAAATGGCATAAATACATAGCTGAAAAGAATACGAGAAATTTAATGTGATTCAGTTTTTAGAACTACATCCACCAACAAGATGATGTAAGAAACTTCCACTAAAAAAATTGGAGATTTACTAACGTGGCATTTGCACACTTAGCTATCTAATCCGAGTTGTTATATTATGCACGTGAGTGCACAGTGCTATATGATCTAAATGCTCATTCATATGTGTGGAAGTTAAAAATTATTAATTTTTTTATATATTCATTATTTAATAACAGTAGATACATTATTTTAAATAATTGTATATTCATTATTTAATAACTATAGATATATTATTTTATAACTGTAGGTTCATTATTTGTTTTCATAAATCAATTTCATTTTTATTATTTAACCACTATAGATACATTATTTTAATGACTGTAGATTCGGTATTTAATAACTATAGATACATTATTTTATAACTGTAAATTCATTATTTATTTTTATGAATTAATTTCATTTTTTTGTATGTTTAATTATTTGCTTATTAAGTTCATATTCATTATTTAATATTGTAAATACATTATTTTATAATTATATATTCATTACTTATTTCATGAATTTCTTTTATGTTTTCTTGTATATTTAATTATTTGTTTACTATTATAACTGTAAATTCATTATTTGTTTTCGTGAATTTCTTTCATATTTTCATTTATTTTTGATTATTTGCTTAATATATTCAGATTCATTATTTAATAGCTGTAAATATATTATTTTATAATTATAGATACATTATATTATAATATATTTTCATGAATTTTTTGTTTTCATCTTTTCATCTATGTTTAATTATTACCTGAATTCTCACAAATTAAACTCTCACAAATTACATTATTAAATGAAATATATTCATCCATTTGCAATTAAACAAAAGAATTATATAAAAACAAATCGAAAAATAAAAACAAAATAAGTAAAAAAATCTTGACAAAAAAATGGAAAGATGAGCCAGCAAGAGCAACAATGAAAATAATTTAAAAAAAACATAAAAAACTTATACATTAACATTATGGATATTGTTAATAATTATTTAGAAAAACAAAGTATTGTTATATGTTGGATTTCAGTTTATATAATATTATGGATTAAGACTCATCACACATGTAAGAGCACGATATCAATTTTGTAAATAAATCAAATGTATACAGCTTTCAAACACACGATGAGATTTTTTTAAATATTAATCATCTGTCATTAAATAAATATTTGTTAGTTTATTGAAAAAGATTCATTAATTTATTAAAAAAGATTCAATACGAATGAAATAAATGTTCATTAATTTATTGAAAAAGTTCATTATAAATAAACTGATAAAGTTCATTAGTTTATTGGAAAATGTTCATTAGATAATTAAAAAAGGTTTTTTTACGAATAAAGTAAAAGTTCATTAATTTATTGAGAAAGTTAATTGCAAATAAAATAAAAAGATTCATTACGAATGAACTAAATATTCATTAACAATTATAAAATAATATATATACAGTCATTAACTATAGATGCATTATATTATAACTATATATACATTATTTTATAACTATATATATTTTCATGAATTTTTTTCATCAATATTTGATTATTATTTGAATTCTCACAAATTAAATTTTTACAAATTGCATTATCAAATGAAATATATTCATCCATTTGCAATCAAACAAAAGAATTATATAAAAACAAGTTGAAAAATAGAAACAAAATAAGTAAAAAAATCTTGACAAAAAAATGGAAAGATTAGCCAGCAAGAGCAACAATGAAAATAAGTAAAAAATAAAAAATAAAAAAAATTATATATTAACATTATGGATATTGTTAATAATTATACAGAAAAAATAGAGTATTGTTATATGCTGGATCTCGGTCTATATAATATTATGAATTAAGACTTATCACACATGTAAAAGCACGATATCAATTTTGTAAATAAATTAAACATATACAGCTATCAAATACACGATAATATTTTTTAAAATATTAATCATCTATCATTAAATAAATATTTGCTAGTTTATTAAAAAAAATTCATTAATTCATTAAAAAGATTTAATACAAATGAAATAAATGTTCATTAATTTATTGAAAAAGTTCATTATGAATAAACTGATAGATTCATTACGAATGAACTAAAAATTTATTAGTTTATTGAAAAATGTTCATTAGGTAATTAAAAAAGGTTTTTTGGGAATAAAGTAAAAATTCATTAGTTTATTGAAAAAGTTAATTACGAATAAACTAAAAAGGTTCATTACGAATGAACTAAATATTTATTAGTTTATTAAAAAAATTTATTAGTTTAATGAGAAAGTTTATTATAAATAAATTCAAAAAGTTAATTACGAATAAACTAAAAATTTATTATTTTATTGAAAAAGGTTAATTAGTTATAAAACTGAAACTTCATTGTGAAGTAGAGTTCATTAGTTTATTGAGAAATGTTTATTACGAATAAAGTAAAAGTGCATTAATTTATTAGTAAAACGTTTATTTCTTATGTTAATACAAATTCATTTTATTTCTCTGTATTTAATTTAATGAATATTTTTTTTTGTATTTTAATTTATAGGTATGAATTCATAAAATTCTCTTTAAAGAAACTCAAAATATAACAAAAAAATTGAAACAAAATGCACTAGAAAAACAACAAATTGAAACAAATAGAATATGAAAACACAAAAAAAATACAAAATAACTATTGATTTTGTTTTAAAATTAATGAAACTTTTATTAATAAATCAATGAACATATAAACCTATATCAATAAATTAATCTGTATAAATTTGTTTTATTTATAAAATTATCATCGTATTTTTATTACTCATCTCACACATATTTGGTTCACGTTATAATATGAACCGCGATCTATAATATAATTTATGATAGTATATAGTACTGTGCACTTAGGTGTATAATATAATGAAAAATTTACACGGATCACTAATATTTGAAAGATTTTTTCGATTTTACCTACAAAATTTTCATCTTTTCATTTCTAGTTTCTGTATTTTTATTTTTACTGTTTTTTATTTTTAAATATTAGATTTTACTGTATATATGGTGTATTTTTCATTTAATTAAAACATAAAATGATCATTTTTTACATTTTAAACATGAATTAATAATTTTATTAATTTGCAAGACCACCATTTATCTTTATGTATGTATTTATTTATTTTTAATCATTATTTAATTAACTTAATTAGCAAAATAATATATAAACTTGTATTTAATTAATTTTATTTACTTTGGCAAACTTTGGATAGATTTTTGGTAATTTTTAGTTGAGAGATTTACTTGATATTGGGTAAATCTTGGATAAATATGAGACAGATATTGGATAAATTTTAGGTAAATTTTATATAACTTCAACTTTGTTAAATTTTCTTATAAACATTGGGTAAATTGGAATATAACTTGAATAAACATTAAATAAACCTTTTGTGACTTTAATTTTTATTAATTTTATGATAAATATTGAGTAAATTTCGTATAAACTTTGGGTAAATTTTGGGTAAATTTTATGTAACTTCAACTTTCATTAATTTTGTGATAAATTTTAAGTAAACATTGGGTAAACTTTGGAATAAGTCTTGGATAAATATTTTGTAAGTTTAATTTTCATTAATTTTGTTTGGTGAATCTTGGGTAAATTTCAAGTAAATTTTGGGTACATCTCGGATAATTCTTGGCTAATTCTTGGAGAAATCTTGGTAAATTTTGAGTAAAACTTGGTAAATTTTGAATAAACTTTATGTAACTTCAACTTTCAATAATTTTTTTTGTAAACATTGGGTATAATTTGAGTAAATCTTATGTAAATCTTGTGTAACTTCAATTTTTAATATTTTTTTTGTAAACATTTGATAATTTAAGTAAACATTGAGTAAATTTTTTATAAATCTTTTGTAAATTCAATTTTTATTAATTTTTTAGTAAACATTGAGTAAATTTTTGACAAACATTTACTTTGTGTAGTCAATATTTTTGAAAAAAATACCTTTGTACATATAGTATTTTTGAAGAAAAACTTGGAGGGGTGAAATTTTTGTAATTGTTTATCCCTTTTTTTTCTATTTTTGTAAAATTCCTTAATATAATTTGCCACTTAATCCCCAAAGGAAAATTTACATGGAGCATTAACATTTGAAAGATTTTTTCAATTTTACTTGTTAAATTTTTGTGTTTTCATTCCTAGTTTATGTAATTTTATTTTTATTATTTTTTTAAATATTATATTTTACTGTGTATATAGTATATTTTTCATTTAATTAAAATATAAAATAATTATTTTTCACATTTTAAACATATAATAAAAATTTTATTAACTTGCATAACTACTATTTATCTTTGTACATGTATTTATTTATTTTTAATTATTATTTAATTAACTTAATTAGCAAAAAAGTATATAAACTTGAATCTAATTAACTTAATTATCAAAATAAATCTTGTACAAACCTTAATTTCAAAAAAAATATGTAAACTTGTACTTAATTAACTTAATTAAGATTATTTATTTTGGTAAATCTTACGTAGATCTTTGGTAATTTTTAGTTGAGAGATTGACTTGATATTGAATAAACTTTGAATAAATAAGGGGTAAATATTAAATAAATCTTAAGTAAATCTTATGTAACTTCAACTTTGATAAATTTTCTTATAAATATTAGGTAAATCTGGAGTATAACTTGAAGAAACCATAAATAAATTTTTAATAAATCTTTTGTGACTTCAATTTTTATTAATTTTATGGTAAAGTTTAGGATAAATCTTGGATAAATATTGAGTAAACCTTATGTAATTTCAACTTTAATTAATCTTGTGGTAAATCTAAAGTAAATCTCTTGTAAACCTTGAGATAAGTCTTGGATAATATTTTGTAACTTTAATTTTTATTAATTTTTTGATAAATTTTGGATAAATCTCAAATAATTCTTGGGTAAATATTGATAAATCTTAGTAAACTTTATATAATTTCAACTTTCATTAATTTTTTTTTTTTGTAAATATTGGGTAAATCTTAAGTAAATTTTTGATAAACCTTGTGTAACTTTCATTTTTATTAATTTTCTTATAAACATTTGATATAACTTAAGTAAACATTGAGTAAATTTTTGATAAATTTTTTGTAAATTTAATTTTCATTAATTTTGTAGTAAACTTTTGGTAAATTTTGAGTAAAATTTAGATAAATTTTGGTTAATTTTTGGGTAAATATTGAATAAATTTTGTGTAATTTTAACTTTCATTAATTTTTTAATAAATACTGAATAAATTTTGGGTATAATTTGAATAAACATTAAATAAATTTTTGATAAAATTTTTGTAACCTTAATTTTTATTAATTTTGCGGTAAATCGTGATTAATGATAATTTTGAAAAATACTGTACGATCCATTTTGGGGAAAACTTTGTTTACTACTGTTTATCCATTTCTTTTCCTTTGTGTAAAATTCCCATCCGCAAATGTGGTGGTGTGTGATTGTGCTGGACTGGCCCAAATCGGTTAGACGTGGCCCAATACAAACTAACGAGATTTAAACCGATAAACAGAAATACACTTCAAATAAGAAAAACAAAATCTGTGCTGCCATGGAAGCTACAGTCTCTTCTTCTTCCTCGATACTAACATGTTTACTGAACAAGAAGACTCTCCCTACCAAAGCCATGATCACTGCCAATCTCGGCGTTACCAGAAGTCGAAGATTAAAAACGAAGATCTCAGCCATCAATGAAGTTTCTTCTGCTGCGGATCCCGGCCAAGTCGGTGTCACCTGGCAGATTGTTGTTGGAGCCATAGGTTTGGTTGAAGAACTCCACTGATTGATTTCAAATGGAATTGAAAATTTTGTTTCTGGTTTTGATTTTTCTGGAATGATTTTGGTGCAGCAGGAGTAACACCTTTCGTTGTGGCCGGGATTGAATTCAGGGAAAGAATAGTGAGTTAATCCTGATTGGCAAATTGAATACTAATTATTAGAGGGATTAGTGGTGATAAATTAATTCTGTCGGCGTAATTATTGTTGCGAAAACGGCAGATAGCACAGAGAAGATGTGAAGCATGTGGAGGCTCAGGGCTTGTTCTGAGCGAAAAAGACTATTTTCGCTGCCCTGAATGCAGTAATATGGCTTCTTCTGAATTATTATTATTATTGTCATTATCCTTGAAGGCTGAAAAATGTAATGCA